>JAHIAM010004254.1:0-26059 GCA_021605205.1 Aegilops longissima | reverse complement strand
CTTTCTTTTTCGTGCACTCAATTCAAGTTTTTCGTGTTGATCATATACTTTCCTTGGATCAAGTGTTCTCCTTGCTCATTTGCCTCTCGCCATTCAATCATTCCGAGTTCAAGACATCTCAGAGATTCTTCCGTTCCAATTAATTCGAGGTTGTCACCTCACCAAATATTTCAGTTCTTCCGTGCATCATCTATCTGCTCAACATTCCTTTCCAACGGTGTTTTTTTAGTGGGCCCTAACCCACATGTCTTTTCCCAGGATCTTACCTCGACTTTATGATTTTCCCGGAGTTGTTCCCAATTCTTTTCAAGTGTGACGTAAGTATGATTTTCATCAGTCAGATCTTTTCAAAGATCGATTTCAAATTCTTTTCATTATTGGCTCAGCCTCTTCGATTTTCATTCTACCGGAGTATCTCAACAATTTTGGTGGTGTTTATCGTCGTCCTTGAAGACCGAGGTAGAGTTTCTCTTAAATCTTGTCCGCTCTCTCGAGATTCATGGTGCTACTCGATGTTATCCTATCTAATTGTTTCCAATATGCAAATTCTTTTCATCCATCCGAGTATTTCAGAGTTACTTTCTCTCGATCATCCGGAGGCCATCTTTTCGAAGATTTCTTCATTCTAAGTTTTCAGATTCATTCCCAATTATTCTATATCCGTGTTCCTTCGCTCATCTCAATATTCTTCCGGCTTCGCTCAAGTGTTCTTTAATCAGCTCATGATCTCTTTGTTCTTTTGAATCTAAATCCTCTAGCATATTGGTTCTTCTAATTCTTTCCGCGATTCGCTCTTCTCTTCGCTCATTTTCATTTCTAACGGTGGTTCGCTCAAGATTCTTTTTCTTTGATTATCACACTAATCCATTCGTTCTTTTCAATCCTACCGTGGTTCATTAAGTCCTTCTCAAGTTTGTGATATGTCACTTCAATCCTTTTTCAAGAAGAATAAGTAGTATGCAAAATCCATTGCTTGTCATCAATTTATTTTGATGAAGGATAAGCATACAATAAATCTTATTCTTATTTCATCCAAGTGATTAATCCCTTCCTTCGAGTTTGTTCTTGAGGAATAAATTCTAGTTCCAAGTCTTTTCATCTTTTCTTTCCGGAGTTCAATTATTTTCTCGCCATTTCGTCGAACCTCCATCTAAATCACCGCAAGGCTCATCTTATTCTTTCATCCTTTATTCTATCTCATCATCCTTTGTTACCGGAGTTCTTCATGCATGCTCTTCATGATTTAACCCATTCTTCAGAGTGCATCAGATTCTTGTTGGAGGAATTCAAGTATCTTTTCTTCTTGCATCTCAAGTGCAATTAACTCTCCGTATTCTTTTGAAGTGGAGTTTTGTATTTATTCGCTTTTCTCAGCTATCCAATCTTTTCCGCTTGTGTCCGTTATCATCTTATGATCTTGAGATGTTACCTATAAGCCCACAACAAGCTTATTCTTTCGTTGTTGATTTTCTCAACAACTCCATTCAATCCTTCCTTCTAAGTTCTTTTCAATTCTTCCAATTCATCCGAGGCATTGTGTTGTTCATCTCGCCAAGTTTCATCCCATCTTGTGAAGTTCATGTTCTAATCCTTCCATTTTCAGCCGAGTGCTACCTAAATCCTTTCAGCCTTATTCGTTTTTTTCTCGCTCTAACCACTCCGTTAGAACGAGTCGCTTCGTAGTCTATCTTGATTCCGTGAGTTTCGATTCTCGCCTTTCTCGCCGCTTTCTCTTCTTCTCTTGTGCTCTCGATTCTTTGCTTCTTCTCTTGAGTTCTGTTTCACCTCATCCATTTTCCTTCCATTCGGTCCTAAGATCTCGGACGAGATCTCTTGTTAGTGGAGGAGTTTTGTAACGCCTCGGATTCGGCGCGCCTGTGTGTCCGCCGCTTATTCGCTGTCTTTGCCATGTCATCATCTGCATTTCATATCATGTCATCATGTGCATCGCTTTTGCATACGTGTTCGCTTCATGCATCCGAGCATTTTCCCATTGTCCGCTTTGCAATCCGCACTCCTATGTCTCCCCGCCCCTTTTGCCTCTTTTCATGTGCGGGTGTTAAACGGTCTCGAATGGACCGAGGTTTGCTGCTGCCTTGGTATAGCACCGTAGACCGCCTGTCAAGTTTCGGATCATTTGAGGTCGTTGGTACTCCAACGGTTAACCGGTAACCGCAAAAGCCTCCTTCTCTTGCAGCCCAACACCCCTTTCAAAGTGGCCTAAAACCCAGCAAACTCCCTCCATGCTTTCGGTCGCTCGATCACGATCGTGGGCGAAAACCGCGCCCATTTGGAGTCTCCTAGCTCCTCTACCTATAAATAAGTCCTCCTCAAATTGCAGACGAAACCCTAGCCTCGTTTTCCTCCGCTACGGACATCGCCTCGCTCACCGGACGAAGTCAGCCCACGCTGGGCCTAATCGTGGCTCTGCCACGTGGCCTCCTCGCGCCATTTCGCTGCATGCACGGCTGGCCTAGGGCGCTGTTGCCCAGTTCATGCGCTGCTCAAGGTCTGCCCATGCATGCCATACTGGCCGACCTCGCCACTCGCTGCCTCAAGGCTGCCATGAACTCACATCTGCTGCCTGCTGCCAAGGCTTTCACACACACGCCGCCTTGCTTCTCCCTGCCATGGGTCAAGGCTGCCGCCTCAAGGCTTGCCCTCGCCAAGGCCTGGGTTTCGCTCGGCCATTGCCCTGTTTCCCGCCAGATCCGGTCATGGGTCGACCGATCCGCACTTTCGGGCTGCCTGGCCCCGCCGTTTTCCCCAGCCACGCCATCCTCAGAACTCCACCGGATCTGGATCCCGCATGTTGACTTCCCTCGCTTTTTCGCCTAAGTCCCAAGTTATTCTTGCATTATCTTGCCATGTTTGACCTGTTGTATCTCTGATCCATAGCTCCATTTCATGCGTAATATGTCAAATTGTTCATCTCGACGAGTACATCATTTCATTCCATTGCATCATATTCATTTAAGTTCATCTTGATGCCTGAAGCTTCGTTGCAAGAGTGCTATATGATGTTAATCTGCTGAAACTGTTATAACTTGATAATTTGTCATTTTTGTTGCATTTTATGTGTGCATCCTATGAGGTTGATGTCTACATGTGTTTTGATATATGTCATGCCATCTTTACAGTGGTGCCATCCATGTATTTTTTTGATTCCTGTAGTGAGTGCATCAAGCCTGTTAAGTAGGGTACTTGCTGCATCGCTTTTGCATGTCTGAATCTGCTATATCATGATGCTATGTTAACATGTTGCTACAAGTCATTCTATGCATAATCTGAGATGTTCACTAAGGATGTTTTGTTCTACATGTCATGCTATATCCATCCATGCCCTTGTTTGCAATTATGGAGTTCCATAGCTTGAGTCAATCGAGCTCTACTTTTGCTATAAAATGTTTCCGGCAGTGTTGTTTACATGTTATTCAATTTTGCCAAGGTTGTTGTAGTTGATTCGTATGCTATGATGTTGTTCTTGCCATGTATAGCTTCTATGCCATGTCTTCTTACTGTGAGTTGCCTTGCCATGACATGTATTGCTCTGTGCTGAGTGGTTCAAGCTCACCAACATGCCTACTTATTGTTGTTCCTCGCCATGTTTGAATCTGTCATATAACTTGCTATGTTCACATGGGTGCCATCATATCTTCTCGATCCTTTTTGGCTCATGGTCAAGAAAGGACTTTTGTTCTATGCATTTAGTAGATTCATGCCATGCCTTTGTTTGCCATGATAAGTTCCTGTAACATGTTGTTTGATAGCTCTAAACATTGCAACCTGATGTTATTTCTCGCAAAGTCTCGAACTGTTATTATTTGCAATCTTGCCATGTGTGTTTGAGCATGTTCTAGTGATTTGGAGATAGCTCTGTTCATGTTTTGTCATGCTTTACCTGTAATTCATGCCCATGCCTTTTGTTTTCATATTGAGGTGCTGTAGCATATTGTTTTGATGCTTGCAATATGCCTAGTTGCTGTTTTGGATGATTGTTGCTATAACTTGTTTCATGTGTATGTGTTGAACTGCTGTTCGCTTTTGAGTGTTGCCTCATATATGAATCTTGTTTGATTTTGCATGTAGTTTCATATTATCATGTTGCATCCATGTTTTGAGGTGTTTGATTGATGTTTGTATGCATTTTGCATCAATGCCATGTTTAACTTGTTTTGCTCATATCTTCTAGGGTCAGAGTCTTAATCTAATGAACTTTATATGTAACTTGACTAGAATTTCGTAGATCATCTTGGTGCATCTTAACTTGCTGTTTAACAACTTGAACATAAGGTTTATTCAGATCTGGACCAATTTCGAAATTTGCATACGAGGACTTACCGAATTGTTATATGTTGTTTCCGCCTCATTTAAACTTGCTTTGATGTGTTGCTCTTGTTTGCATCATCTCTTGCCATGAGTAGCTTCATCTAGATTTGTCATGCATCATGTTTGTTGTGCATCATGTCTTGTTCATGTGTGGTGTGTTTACCTATGTTGTGTGCTTCTTCTTGTTAGTTCCTGTTTCGCTGAGATCGTGGAGGATTCGCTCGCTCACGCTTGGTTCGCTTCTCATCCGCTCATCTTCTTCATGGACTCGTTCTTCTTCCTAGCGGATTTCGTGCAAGATGACAATCACCTGGATCTCACTACTATCATTGCTATGTTAGTTGCTTCGTTTCTATCGCTATGCTGCGCTACCTATTACCTGCTTATCAAGTTATCCCAAATTGCCATGTCAGCCTCTAACCTTTGACACCTTTCCTATGCAAACCGTTGTTTGGCTATGTTACCGCTTTTGCTCAGTCCCTCTTATAGCTGCTGTTAGTTGCAGGTGAAGATGAAGATTGCTCCATGTTGGATTATGTTCATGTTGGGATATCACAATATCTCATATATATTATTAATGCATCTATATACTTGGTAAAGGGTGGAAGGCTCGGCCTATGCCCTGGTGTTTTGTTCCACTCTGCCGCCTCTAGTTTCGGCTATATCGGGTATTATGTTCCTGGATTTTGCGTCCTAACGCGGTCGGGTGATTTATGGGACCCCTTGACAGTTCGCTTGAATAAGACTCTTCCAAAGAAGGCCCAACATTGGTTTTACCATTTGCCTCGACCTATTACCTTTTTTCCTTGGGAGTCGCGATCCCAAGGGTCATCTTTATTTTAGCCCCCGGCCAATGCTTGTCTAGTGTTGGTCCAAACTAGAGCCACTTGCGCAGCCACCTCGGGAAACTTGAGGGCTGGTTCTAGTTGTACGTAGTGCTCATCCGTCGTGGCTCGAGACGAGATACGCCGCTGCTACTATCGGATGTCGGCACGCGGGTCTTGCTGGTCTTGTTTTATTGCCGTTTAAATGTCTTGTAGCCGGATTCCGAGATCGATCGGTTCTCCCGGGAGAAGGAATATCCCTTGTTGATCGCGAGAGCTTATCATGGGCTTGTTGGGACACCCTCTGCAGGGTTTGAACTTTCAAAGCCGTGTCTGCCGGTTATGTGGCGTATGGGAATTTGTTAATATCCGTTGTAGTAAACTTGAAGTAAACTCTTCTAAAATACACCAACTGCAGCGAATCTGTGAGTGTCTCTTTTCGGGTTGATCGAGAGGAGAACACGGTTTCGGGTTATGTCCGACGAAGTAGGAGTTCGTGATCACTTGATCATTACTAGTTGACGACTGCCTTTGTTTCTCTTCTCGCCTCATTTATGTGATGTTAGCCACCATATATGCTTAGTCGCTGCTGCAACCTCACCACTTTACCTCTTCCTTACCCAAGAAGCTTTGCTAGTCTTGATACCCATGGTAATGGGATTGCTGAATCCTCGTGGCTCACAGATTACTACACCACCATTGCAGTGTACAGGTTATGCGATGATCATGACGCGAGAGCGGCGTTTACTTGTTTGGAGTTCTTCTTCGCTTCTTCAATCAGGGATAGGTTCCGTGTCGGCAGCCTGGGCTAGCGGTGGTGGATGTCGCTTGAGCTTGTTTATGTTTCATCCGTAGTCGGATGTTGATCTTGTATATAATGTTGATGTATTCTTGTGGCATTTGTGCCTTATGTCCTATCCCCATCTATTATGTAATGTTGATGTAATGATATCCACCTTGCAAAGCGCTTAATATGCGGGTCTATCCTTGGTGGGACCGTCGAAGTTCCTTTGGATAGGGTCGCATATTGGGCGTGACACGCTTGCACTCTTATTATAATTTTAAAATGTGATAAAGCAATCTTCAATACATTTGGTTCTCTTCGAGGGTTCTCGATGTGATAATGGAAGTTGATTGCATGGAACACTCGCCACAATTCTCGCTTAATTCTCGCCCATATCCTGTTACAATAGTAGCACTCGTAATATTTCCTCTTTTTGTTATTCAATATGTAAACAGGTCAAGAAACCTTGCAGCGCATCTTCAGGCGTAACTGTGCTTTCAGACTTTGAATGTGGCCGAGAGCTGGCTTGATGAAACACTCGCCTTTACTTTTTTTTATGGGCACCTCGCTTCTAGTGACCAAAGGTCTTGGCTGATCGTCTCTAAGAATGCTTATATATGAATAAAGCTCTATCATTTACCCGCAAAAGATTAAGCCATATTAACTGGAAAGGAGGGAGTATGGACTAGCAGATTTTTGTGGTGTGTCTCAACTCGCAGAACGAGGAGAAGCTTGCAGGACAAGGTGAAGCTCACACGCCTTTTTACTAACGCAACTCTACCTCGTGGATATGCATCGCCTATTCGTGTCGATTGTCGAGGCATAATCGAGTACCCAACATGCGGAGTACCATCATTGTTTGACTTCACGAAGAGGCAAGAGCTGCCAGTAGAAAGTGTAGTACTACTACTAGAACCGCATGGTGGAGCATCTCGCATTTTATTTTTTTATCTCTAATAAAGTACACATTTATTCTCCGAGAAGGGCGGAAAACGGTAGTTCAACATGTAATGAATGATACCGATCAACCAACCATGCTCAATATATCTTGGCCTCTGTGCAGCCCGGCCTCAGGTCGTCGCCCTCGCGTCTCTCAAGGAACGCGGGTTGGCTCTTTGTCGCCAATTGAGATCGGTTTGCTCACACTCCGTGCCACATGTCGCTGATATGCCAAGAGGAGGTGCGCTGACCGACCGCCATACGCTGCATTTGGTTTTGCACCTTCATACTACTCCTCCTCCGTCACAATTTATGTATGCCGCTCATTATGATGCATTTCTCTCAATGCATTTCCACCACCAGAGAGACTTTAGACGACGGTTTAATGCTCAATTAATTAGTGCGGTAGCCGCAATCAAGCCCACAATTTTCTCCATGTACTGACACATTACTGGTGTGACGCCCCGATTCAATCATACAAGAATCATGCATGCAAACGTACGATCAAGATCGTGGACTCACGGAAGATATCACAACACAACTCTAAAACATAAATAAGTCATACAAGCATCATAATACAAGCCCAGGCCTCGAGGGCTCGAATACAAGTGCTCGATCATAGACGAAGTCACGGAAGCAACAATCTCTCAGTACATACATAAGTTAAACAAGTTTGCCTTAAGAAGGCTAGCACAAACTCTGATACAGATCGAAGAGGCGATGCCTCCTGCCTAGGATCCTCCTAACTACTCCCGGTCACGCTGCTGGCTGCACGTAGTAGGCCTTCGTGTAGTAGTAGTCGCCGCCGATGGTGGCGCCTGCCCTGGCTCAAAGATCTGCTTGCGACAACCGAGAGGAAAGAAAAGGGGAAAAGAGGGGGGAAGCAACCGTGAGTACTCATCCAAAGTACTGCAAGCAAGGAGCTACACTACATATGCATGGGTATATGTAAAGGGCCATATCGGTGGACCGAACCGCAGAATGCCGTAATAAGAGGGGATAGCTAATCCCGTCAAGACTACGCTCAGGCCACCTCCATCTTTCAAAGATGTAGAAGAGAGTAGATGGTAAGTTCACCAAGTATCATCGATAGCATAATCCTACTCCGGCGATCCTCCTCGTTGCCTTGTTAGAGAGCCGATCACCGGTTGTATCTCGCACTTGGAAGGGTGTGTTTTATTAAGTATCCGGTTCTAGCTATCATAAGGTCAAGGTACAACTCCAAGTCGTCTCTGCTATCAAGATCACGGCTATTCAATAGATAAACCGCAGGGTGCACCACATAACCCAACACGCCGATCCCATTCGCCGGACACACTTTCCCGGTCATGCCCGCCTTGAAGATCAACACGCCGCAGCCCTACCTAGGCACAACAGAGAGGTCAAGACGCCGGGTCTAAATCCTATGACGCAGGGGTCCGGGCCCGCCTCCCATTGCACACCTGCACGCTATGCAGGGCGGCCGAAGCGCACTCTAGCCTAGCAGGTGCTCCAGCCCAATCCGGCAAGGCCACTCGGGCCGACGTCACGAAGGCTTCGGCCGATACCACGATGCCGAAAGTGCCCATAACTCGCTCCTCCAGAGCTGGTTAGTGCATATAGGCCGCTGGCCGACTCGCATCAAATACCAAGATCTCAAGCGCAGCAAGTATCCGCTGAACGCCGACCAGGCCGTGCCCACCTCTCTCCTAGGTGGTCTCAACCTGCCCTGCCGCCCCGCCACAAAGTAACAGGGGGCCGCCAGAACCCAGCCCACCTCTACCGGGATGGAGCCACCGGCCCCTTTCAACCCCTCATCGTAATCACTTATGGGTACTCAACGAAATGACCTTCGACTTTAGTCACCACATGTGTCATGTATATAAAGTATATAGTATATACCGCTGATCACCTCCCTAGTGATCACGGCCCGATAGTATAGCATGGTAGATGACAAGAATGTAGGGCCATCGATGGAACACTAGCATCCTATACTAAGCAAGAGGATAGCAGGTGTAGGGTAACAATTGTAGCAACAATGACAAAGTGTAGCGTAATAGGATTAACCGAAAGAATATGCTACACTACTCTAATGCAAGCAAGATAGAGAAGAGTAGGCGATATCCGGTGATCAAGGGTGGGGGGCTTGCCCGAAGCTCAACCGAGAAGGAGGGGTCGCCAACACCGTAGTCGACGGGTAGCGGGCGCGCTGGTCTCGTGTCTAACGAGAGAAGAGGGGAAGAAACAATAAATATAATGTAGACATAAGCATGACGGTGCATGACAAGACAATGCACGGTGCTAGGTGTGCCCTAACACTAGAGGAGGTGATACTGACGAAGGGGGGAAACATCCGAGAAAGTATCCCCGGTGTTTCGCGTTTTCGAACAAACTAATCGGAGGGGGAAAGTTATGTTTGCTATGCTAGGGATGTGTAGCGGACGAACGGCTGCGATCCGAATCGCCTCGCTGCTCGAGCAACTTTCATGTACAAAGTTTTTTCATCCGGGTTACAAATTATTTTGTATTAATTTTAAAGGTTTAATTCATTTTTACAATTAACAGAATTAATTTAATCGTAATATGTAATTATGATGTCAGATGATGTCGTGGTGATGCAAGAGTCAACTAGTCGGGCTGACATAGTCAAACCGACGCAGGGTCCCATTCGCTATAGGCTCGAGTAATTAAGCAAGGTTAATTAGTTTTAACTAAAAGATTAGATTAACTAATTTTAATTAGTTTAGTTAAATGTAATTAATTAAGTTAATTAATTAATAATTTTATATATATATATTTATTAATTATCAAATTTTTTTATAAAACACTCGGTCGGTCAGGCCGGCTGTCATAGGCCCATGGCCTAACGGGTTCGGGCGCTTTGGGTGCGGTGTCACCAGCAAAGGGCTGGCAGCGGGCGCTGCTAGGGCTAGGCGCCTATCGGGCGGACCCGAGGCGACGGGCAACACACGGAGGAGCAATGGAGGGAGAGGCCGGGCGACGCGCATCATCAGCGAGACGCTGCAGTGGCTAGCATCAGACGCTGGGCGGGCGGTTGCTCGCGACAGCACGGCGTGAGCGCACGCTGGCTGGGCCAGTGCCGCGGGGAAGCGGAGGGTGATGCCTGCAGTAGTGGGGAGGCGCGGGTGCGGCGAGCTGCTGCGTCCAGGGAGTGACGGGCGCGAGCCGGGCAAGCCCAGTGCACGGGCAGAGCGCGACACACGTGCACGGGCATCGGGACGGCCATGGTGAGCGCGACGATGCGGGGGAGAGAGGAGAAGAGAGGGGTTGGGGTCCTCACGGTCGAGTAGAGATCGGGGGCGACGAGGCTCGAGGGAGGCCGTCGGGGAGGAGGACGGGGACGCGTGCGTCGATGGAGTCGAGGCGGAGGAGTTCCGGGTGGCGGCGAGAAGCGACAGCGGGGTCGTCCTCGGGCGCTGGGGACGACGGAAAGCGACGGTTCCTTGGGCGCGGTCGCGCGGGCGAGGTGGGGCTCCGACGCGGCAAGGGACCGGGCGCAGGTGCTCAAGCACAATGGAGAACGAGAGGAGTGGGGGGGTCGCGGGCGACGGGATGGGCTGGTTTGTTCCTCTCGATCCAGATCGTGGGAGGAGAGGGGTCGGGGGGTGGGGAGTTAGGGTTTCTGGGGGCTAGGGGATATAGGCTGTGGTAGTGGGTGGTCGGTCATCGACTAGTCACTGGTTGGCCCAGTGGGGGGTCCTTTTTCTTGTTTTTAGTTTTGTCTTTATTTATTTATTTTTCCTTTTATTGTTTTACTTTTAGTCTCATCTTATTTAAGTTTCATAAAAACATAAAAGTTGTACCAAAATCAGATTACTAATTATACTTTTGTTACAAAAGTTTGAACCCCTAAATAAAATACTTTAACATTTTATAATTAATAAAAGGCATTTATTATATTGGTTATGTTGTTGTTTCATTCACATTTAAGCATCTAAACATTTTATAAAAGTGTGGTTTCTTTTATGTGATTACCTATGCATTATTTGGCTCACTCCAACATTTTAGTTTTAATATTTTAAAACTTTTATTGTTTGCTTGATTTTGAATTTGAATTAATCGGTTTTAAATCACCGTGAGATTATCAACACTAACCGAGGTGATGTGGCATCATTTCCGTAGGGTTACCGAGCTTAATTATCCGAAGGCCACAATTCTCCTCCATTACAAGAAATCTCGGCCCGAGATTTAAGAGGGGAGGTAAGGGGAAGGGATTTGCTGCGTAAATTCTAACGAGTCTTCTTGGTCTTAGTTTCTCTCTCAAGAGGTCGATCCATTACATTGACGCCTTTATTTCTCTCGCTCAGCCATCATAATGAAGTTGACATCCTTTCTTCTGAACCCATCGCATTTCACGAAAGAATAAAGGTGGGCATTCCGGGAGAACAGACTCCTCAAAGTCGACTATCCGGTCGATAACATCGAGGAAGGTGGCGTAAGTAACTCCCTAATTTAATCTTAAGAAAATATCGAGAAAAGTGAGGAGGTATCACGGAAGTTTCGAAGCGGCATGCAATCGCTCGATGCCCAAACAGGCGTGAAAAGGGGTTCAAAGAAATGGGAATAAGTATTGTGTCTCATACCAGAATTGATGATCTCGGAAGGTGGTCGGAACTATATACGAGGCCACGCTATGAGAACAACCTTGGGAACACGAGGTATAGGAGAGTCAGTTTCGATCCTATGGAACTCAGGTTATGGACCCACCATGTGGGTTAAAAGTAGGAAGGGCGAGACGCTTGGCGTGATCATGCAAACAAGGCATGTCGAGGGTAGCCTATCGATTATGTCGGCAACAACGCTTGGTACCAAGGGCTAGGGACTAAGAGAACCATTTTCCTGCTCGTTAGGACGAGGCGGACTAATAGGCAAAGTTCTCGCCCATCGGTGGTTACCGGAATGTCATCAACAATAGTAATGTGGTCTTATCGATAGAGTTGTACACCGAGGTGTTTACATAAGTAGGAGAATATTACTGCTTAGATCATATAGATCACAAGAAACGTTAAACCAACCAATGGAAAGGAAAATACGATTATCGACAAATGTATCAATGGAAAGGAAAATGTGTTTAAACACATATTTCAAGGGTATATCCTTCCTAAGGATAAGCAGAGCATGATATCCATGACAGATATAATGTAGAAACCATTTAGGTAATGGGAGAGGAATTTTCATGGCATTACCCATACAATAGTGTTTGGATAATGGATAAGAAAACTTAGCATTGCGCTTTCAATGCTCTTATTGAAAATCGGAGTACCATTGACATGCTTCTAGATAGCATGGACATGGTCAACAGTGCAAAGGTCGGATTTTGATACAAAGGATCCATCGGAAACAACTTATAGATTAAGTCTTACAATTTCTCATGGAAGAATGGATAACCTTGCTGAAAAGGAATCTATAATAACAGGGCTCGCCAGTGTGCTAGGCACGCCATCACCTTATCGGGTCACATAAAGACCAGGGTTATATCTCTTGAAAATATAGTTCAAATCCATCGATTCGATCGAGATTCAGATCCGATTGAGTCAGATACCTCGTACTCGTGGATGCCCGAGAAGAAAAGGTGCAATACAATTTGACGAGATAACATTGTGAGATTCTCGAAATGATCTATGGAAGCGAAGTTCAAACAAGATTTCATCATTAAACCAGGGATAGGATGAGAGGGTGGCTGATGAACTAAACGACAATTCATCGAGATTTCCAAAAGATGAATTTCCACAATCATGTGAACAAAGAGATAATATTTGTCGATCAAATGATATAAGGATATGCTCGAGAAAACATACCCAATTTAAACATTGGTTGAAAGGTGCAACCAAATGTGGGCTTATAGTAGCATGATCAATGTTAGAATGGTGGTTCAACAACCGATAGGCTAAGAATGAATTATCGATCATTAACTTCCAAGCAATAGGGTTGCTAGAAGTGCAGAATTAAACAACACTGCTTCACTTGTGGGTACCCCGTTAGAACCAACACGGAGACCAAGAAATGAACGCAAATGGCGAGAGGTATTACTATATAAAGAATTCTTAAGAGGTGGAGCAATTCTCACAACATTCTTGACATAAAAGATGGTAATACTCCAAGGTAAAGAACAAATGCTGATAGCAAGGAATTCTTAAGGTACAACACAAACCGTGAACCAGTTTTGTGTTGCGGAAATGCAAGTATCTTGTCAATGTTAACACAATCATCATGGGGCAAAGATGTTATCTCTCATCATGAATTTGATTGATATCCTAGAAACGCTCGTAATGTTCATTATGATCACAACACATTTGTCGAGAGATTTCATGAAGATGTAATCGGTCGGCAATGACATCAAGTCAAAGGAATGATGAAGCAAAAGGTTGTTGGAACCATAGGTAATGACACAAACTTTAAATCAAGTTTGCTATTCAAGGAGAAATGATATGACGAGAAAGATCAACGTAAGATTAGCTCACCATCGATTTTTGTGCTCCGAGAAGAAGAACCTGTAGCACAGCTTAAATTTAGCACGATAATGATGTAGCCGATCAAAGCTAGGATTGACATGATGGAGTATTAAACTTATCCACAACAAAGTACTAGGAGTATTGAATTGCAATGCGGATTCGATTCATTTTCGGAGTCCTCGCTGACGACAACCCGTAACTATTGGAGTGACTATGACAGGAAAGGTACTACTCATCGTAAATTCATAAGATGTAGTAAGCGATGGCATGATATCCTCGAGATACCGTGGAGTAGTACTCGAAGGCATATCAAAATAGAGGTGGCGGAGATGTATTGATTGTAGAAGGCAAGTACTTTAACTTGTCCGAGAGATAGAATCAAAGGAGAACAATCATGGTCGGAACCACGATTGCAAAAGACCAAGTCCCAAATATAGGATGAACTTATACCAAGGGAATTATTAATTTAAGAGAAGCTTCCATGATAAGATCTACATCATGTCCATGGGCATGAACACAAAGTTCAAGGTCGACTCCCACTTCTCCAATGCATAACCTTTCATTCACCGCTCTAGATAAAAATGATTTCAGTGTCAAAACCTACCTGGTGAATTACCAGAGGAGTATGACCCGTGAAAACTTTCGGGTTCACAGAGGTTAAGGAAGGCATAGATTCAACCCATTGGGGCTTCTTAGGAACATATACCACGAGCTTCAAGAGTAAATATCACCAGCTCGAGAATAGAGCATGGTTGGCAAATAAAAGAATAGGATTTTCCAATGGCATTATGCATCAGGGAAAGAACTTATCGAGGTTTTTGTATACGAAGGACATTGTCGAATGATAATTCAACAAAGGATCTGACGATACACACCGGAGCTGATGTGTGTATTGGTACCCAATCAGAGGAAGAAAGAATGCAAATGCATCGGTTTATAGAACATCTAAATAATCCAACGAATAACTAACAAAGGAATTATGATTTTCAAATCAAGGGATCAGAAGCAAACACTCTGATTAAGGATGGATAATTTGAGTAGGTTTAGGGGTACATTCGACGACAACTTGATTGGTCGAGAACTAGCTCCTGTTCAAAATGATATCTAAGCTGGAATGATGAATCATAGGATCTGATTGAGTATTGCGTAGCATTAGCAACATATTGAATCAATGGACTCAAAATGATAATGACAAAGGATGTCAATAAGATTACCGACTTATGGGATTAATCATAATGCTAGCAAACAAGAATTTCAAGAGCAATAGGCTACTCAGACTTTCGAAGTTCAAATAGTATTTTGAATACTTTTGTGAAATACATGAATCAACTCGATGAGCAAATATCCGTGAGTGCTAGAAATTATCCATAGTGGTATTCATGTGGCAAAGAACAACAAGGCAAGAAGCTCAAGGATTCTCAAACAACAGAGAGAATTTCGGGATATCTTGTAATAACAAGATCAATCGGGAAGCATTGCAAGAATGGCGAGTATATCGGTTATCCATAGGGGTTTATCGATGGAAGGAATTGCAAAAGCGATGCCATAAAGTCTTAAGAGAACATCGAGAGTATCTTCGATTCTTCCGGTGCAGCGCATTTATCATCTGTAATAAGGGGCTCTCCGCGTAAAGTATTATCGAGAACCTAGAGTCGAGTTAGTAAAATTGTTTAACCCAATAGAAGAGATGTCGAGTCCCGCAGTATAGGTCGAGGAATAAAAGATCCTACTACCACCCAATGGCAACGCAGCCCGTAAGACACACCGCCATGTTAGTAAAAGTTTGCAATGTCTAGACTCGGCTTCACCAAGGAGTGTGGAAGGGGATTCTTACAGCAATGGCTCGATATTATCTTCAGACGCCCCTCGATTCAATCAGACACTAATCATGCACGCAAACGTACAATCAAGATCGTGGACTCACGGAAGATATCACAACACAACTCTAAAACATAAATAAGTCGATAAGCATCATAATACAAGCCAGGGCCTCGAGGGCTCAATACAAGTGCTCGATCATAGACGAAGCCAGTACAGGCAACAATATCCGAGTACGATATAAGTTAAACAAGTTTGCCTTAAGAAGGCTAGCACAAACCGGGATACATATCGAAGAGGCGCAGCCTCCTGCCTCGATCCTCCTAACTACTCTTGGTCGCCGCCTGGATGCACGTAGTAGTAGGCTCCTCCGTGTAGTAGGAGTCGCTGCCGACGGTGGTGTCTCGCCCTGGCTCCAAGATCTGTTTGCATAACCGAGAGAAAAGAAAAGGGGAAAAGATGGGGAAAAGCAACCGTGAGTACTCATCCAAGTACTCGCAAGCAAGGAGCTACACTACATATGCATGGGTATATGTGTAAAGGGCCATATCGGTGGACTGAATCGGCACGCGAGAATAAGAGGGGATAGCTAATCCTCGTCAAGACTACGCTCGTGCCACCTCCATCTTGCAGCATGTAGAAGAGAGTAGATGGTAAGTTCACCAAGTATCATCGCATAACATAATCCTACCCGCGATCCTCCTCGTCGCTCTGTTAGAGAGCGATCACCGGTTGTATCCTGCACTTGGAAGGGTGTGTTTTATTAAGTATCCGGTTCTAGTTGTCATAAGGTCAAGGTACAACTCCAAGTCGTCCCTGCTATCAAGATCACAGCTATTCAATAGATAAACTTCCTGCAGGGTGCACCACATAACCCCACACGCCGATCCCATTCGCCGACACACATTCCTCGGTCATGCCTAGCCTCGAAGATCAACATGTCGCAGCCCTACCTAGGCACAACAGAGAGGTCAGCATGCCGGTCTAAATCCTATGGCGCAGGGTCCGCCCATCGCCCATTGCACACCAAGACGCAGAGGGCGGCCGGAAGGCATCTAGCCTAGCAAAGTGCTCAGCCAATCTGGGCGCCGCCGCCGCCGACGCCACGGCTTCGGGCCGATACCACGACGCCGAGTGCCCATAACTGCTCCCTCAGAGCTGGTTAGTGCAGATAGGCCAAGGGCCGACTCAGATCAAATACCAAGATCTCAAGCAGCTGTTTACATATCCGCGAACGCCGACCAGGCCAGGCCCACCTCTCTCCTAGGTGGTCTCAACTTGCCCCTGTCTCCCGCCACAAAAGTAATAGTCGGGGCCGTCAGAACCCAGCCCACCTCTACTAGGATGGAGCCACCTGTCCTTTCCGCCTCATCGTAATCACTTATGGGTACTCAACGAGCTGACCCGACTTTAGTCACCACATGTGTCATGTATATAAAGTATATAGATATACCCGTGATCACTTCCCTAGTGATCACTTAATTCGATAGTATAGCATGGCGCATGACAAGAATGTAGGGCCACTGATGGAACACTAGCATCCTATACTAAGCAAGAGGATAAAGGTGAGGGAGTCCTCGATTAGGGGTCTCCGGATAGCCGGACTATAACCTTGGCCGGACTCGGACTATGAAGATACAAGATTGAAGACTTCGCCCCGGTCCCGTTGGGACTTTCTTGGCGTGAAGGCAAGCTTACGACACGGATATGTAGATCCCTTACCATTGTAACCGACTGGTAACCCTAACCCTATTCGTGCCTATATAAACCAGAGGGTTTTAGTCCCAGGGATCTAACAACAATCATACCATAGGCTAGCTTCTAGGTTTAGGCTCTCGATCTCGTGGTAGATCTACTCTTGTACTACCCATATCATCAATATTAATCAAGGTGAGTTGGGTTTTACCTCCATCGAGAGGGCCCAACCTAGGTAAAAACATCGTCCCTTGTCTCCCGTTACCATCCACCTAGACGCACAGCTCGGGACCCCTACCGAGATCCGCCGGTTTTGACAATCGGATATTGGTGCTTTCATTGAGAGTTCCTCTATGTCGCCATCTTTAGGCCCGATGGTTCCTCCGATCATCAACAACGATGCGCCTGTGGTGAGACTTTTCTCCCGGACAGATCTTCAGATTCGGGCGGCTTTGCATCAAGGGCTAATTCGCTTGGCCATCCGGAGTGATTGAGTTACACCCCCGCCATCGTGTCAGATTTGAAGTTTGAACTACACGGCCGACATCCGCGGGACTTGATCTTTGACGGTTCGAGCCATAGCCAAGCACGCCAGATCGTCACGTAGGGCATGATCTAGCTCGCCACAACAAAGGTCCTCGAGGTCCGCCGTAGTCTGCCCGACCTTTAGCTCGAGCCGACCGCCGACGAGGACGGTGGTGGACACCGCCTTGGGGCTGCGATCTTCACGACGATTGAGCCGTACACCTACCCCTGGCCCTTTATGGGCTCAGACTCCAAGGCGCCGGACTCTCTCGACTCGAGCTTCACGCTTCGCCAATCGAATCCGATTGGCGGCCGATCATGGAATTCACCGTCAGGACATCTTTCAAGACTCGCCTTTGGCTTACATTCTGAATTCACTAGTCTCTCTCTTTATCGAGAGCCCCGCCGGATTATGGTCGAAGGTTGGGATGCAGACGACGAAGAAAATCAAAGCCCACCCACCACCCACTTCGTAGCCACTGCCGATGATTTAACCGACATGCTCGACATCGACGGTATGGATGACGATGCAGAGACGACTAAGAACCAGCACCCATGTGGCATCGAAGGCCACCCGCCATACTTCCATATACATGGTGGACATCCCAAAAGATGGGAATGGCGATGGAACAACGGAGGATGACCCTCCAAGAACAGCCTTAAGCGCCGGTGTCACCGGGCGCCGCCTAAATCCCGCCACAAGAAACGGTGATTCCGCACGGAGACACACACACCCGGACAAAAGTCAAGACAACCCCCTACAAAGAAGATTCAGCGCTGGAGGATGGAGAAGCCAGCCCTTATGAGAGAGCGGCAGATAAAGAGGTAGAGGGCGATAATTACATGCCTCCCTCCAAGATGAAGCAAGCCTCGACGACGCATTTAATTGCTATGCCCGAGGATCCCGCTGAACAAGAGCGCTTCAAACGTAGGCTCATGGCCACGGCAAACAGCCTCAAGAAAAGCAGCAACAACTTAGAGCTGCACCAAGATTTGCTAGTTGACAGATGGATCAAGTCCTTGCGTCGAAGAGTATGAACTCGAGCGCCTCCAAGAGCTACCTAAGACGCAGTTGCTACCCCGATTAGAGGAGGAAGCGCCCAAACCCACGCCACCAAAGGCATGATATATTAACTGCCACCGTGGTCAGTGACAGAGAGCCTCTCGCCCTCAACTCTAGCCGCACCTCAACCAAAATACAAAGGCGCGAAATGCGCTGCACTGTGAGATATATTGAGGACAAGGCAAGGCAGAAAAGATCGATTCACGGATCGCGGTGGCTCTACTTCCACACGCGACGATAACCGCCACGCCGGATATGGCACTCGCCGGGCCAACACAAGAGACAAAGCTCATTTGAGCTGCGCCGTGATATAGCCCAATACAGGCGCCAAGACACCCACTATGCTTCATAGATGAAGTAATGGATCATCAAACTCGAGGGTTTCAAACCCATAAACATTGAATCATACGATGGCACAACAGATCCTCGCGGTTTGGATCGAGGACTATCTCCTTCACATCCACATGGCCCGCGGTGATGATCTACACGCCATCCAATACCTCCCACTCAAGCTTAAAGGACCAGCCCGCATTGGCTTAACAGCTTGCCATCGAGTCAATTGGTTGTTGGGAAGACCTGAAGCCGACATTACTCGACAATTTGTGGCACATATGTGCTAACTCACCCGCACGCCATACGCGACCTAAGCCACATAATTCAGCAGCCGAGGAATCGCCGCATAATTCTCGACACGGTTCCTAACCAAGAAAAATCAAATCATTGATTGTCCGGATGCCGAGGCCCTTGCAGCCTTCAAACACAACATCCGCGACGAGTGGCTTGCCCGGAACCTAGGATGTGAAAAGCCAAAATCCATGGCAGCCCTCACAACACTCATGACCCGCTTATGGGAGAGGACAGCCGGGTTAGCTCAGAGTAACAATATGACCAAGAGCCCCGTAATTCGGATACCAAGGACAAGAATGGCGTGTCGCCAAGAATAAACACAAGCGCCGCAGATTAACGCGATAATGCCGAGGATACGGCAGTCAATGCCGGATTCAGAGGCTCTAAACCCGTCGCCGAAAAGCCATTTAAAAGAAATATCGGCCCGGCCCAATTTGGACCGAATACTCGATCGCCGTGCGATACATGGCACTTCGGTGTTAGCCAATCACACCAACAGGGATTGTTGGGTGTTCAAGCAGGCAAGTTAAATGTCAAAACAATGACAAGGGGCTGTATAGTGATGACGAGGAAGATCCCCGCCGCTGAACAATAGAGGAAAGAAGGGCTTCCGCAAGTGTGGACGCGGAACATGATATACGCAACCCACATACCCAAAAGGGAGCGGAAGCATGCACTAAGGGACGATATGCGATGGAGCCACGCCTAAAGTTCAACCCATGGTCTTCCTACCCGATCACTTTTGATCAAGGACCACCCCATTAGCATCCACCATGGCGGATTTGCCGCATTGGTTCTAGACCCAATCATTGACGGATTTCACCTCACTAGAGTCCTAATGTACGGCGGCAAGAGTCTTCTAACCTGCTTTATCGTGATAGCGCGAAATGGGCATAGACCCATCAAGGATTAAACCCACAAAGACGAATTTTAAAGGCGCCATACCAGGTGTAGAGGCCAACTCGCACAGCTCGGTTACACTTGAAGTGGTCTTCGGATCCCCTGATAACTTCCAAGCGAGGAGTTAATCTTCGACATAGTCCCGCTCCGCAGCGGCTATCACGCATCGCCGGACGAACCGTGACGGTAAAATTCAATGCGGTGCCGCATTATGCATATCTCAAGCTCAAGATGCCAGCCTCGAGGAGTCATTACGTCAATGGAAACACCGAACGCCTTCTCCGGACGGAGGAGCATACGGCGCCCTCGCGTGGAAGTACAAAGTAGCTCTTAAGGCAATTTCGAGTCCGCTATTAAACGCCCGTACACCGCTAAGCGCACTCGAGTTACTTTACAACAAGACCGCCGCATGTTCCGAGCATGCATAGCAATGCGCCCAAGCCCCACCTCGTGAAATTGCGAACCAGTACTACGCGACATAATTACGCCTGGAAATACCATGGGCATAGGGAAGGGGCACGATCATCGATGCCTGCACGCGCTCAACCGCACTGTGGGCCCCCGATTGTGTCATTCTTTCTTCTTTCTTTTTACTTTCAGACTCCGCTCACGAAGCCCCGCCCGCTTTTGAATCGCCAACACACGATGCAACAGCCAGGAAGCGTAGCTACATCGAGTGTCCAGTGGTCTCTATTACGAGCAATATATCTGTTTTACACACCATCCCGCTGCTTACCCTCGAGGGGGACATGTTAAAAGTCCCATCCCTTGCTTATCGTGACTATTTGTATGGTTCTCGCTTCATAATGCAGCCCTTTTGAATAAAACAATATATAGCTTCGCTTATTACCGATTTCCCTTTTCTCTCTCTCTCTCTCTATATATATATATATATATATATATATATATATATATATATATATATATATATATATATATATATATATATATATGTTCATTGATGACATTGTGCAACTGCACACTTGGTACGGCAATACACTAGGGGCTTAAATACCCTATAACATGGTGTGATAAGTCCTAACACTTTCACAAGTGCGGCACCCCAAACTTATAGCATTATATGCATCGACTCAATCATGTCTTGGGTCAATAGTTGGGTTTGCCTGCCCCATGTTTTGGTACCTTACGCCTGCTATATCGCTAAGGTAGCTACTGGAGAACCACCGCGATTGTGCCCTCGTTGAGCTGGGTTGCACCTCAATGGAGAAAGCTAAAACTGACCGCCATGATAGGGCGAGAGCCGGTCGCTGGTCGAGAGGTTTTCGAGTCCCTAAAGACTTATGCCGCTTAGAGCGAGGAGTCGGCATTGTCCGCCTAGGCGTGATAGCGCCTCAACTCGGTCTTCCAATACTAGGGGCTTCACTAAATTTAAAATTATAGAATTCTATGGCTAAGGAGAGTGTTCAAGCATTATAGTCCGTTGCCTTGTTCATTGCGCTGAGCGCCCTCAAGGACCCAAGAATGGGAACAAGAGCGCCAAGTTCATCCCAACACCCCAAAGACTCTCGGCATGGGGGTGAAGCCGATGACTCGCCATATCTCAAATTTAATACACGGCGGCACGTAAGGTAATATTTTAAATTCAAAAGTGTTGCTTAGCGATATGAACAAGTTTTCAGTACAGTGATAACAAATGCGAGTCTACTAAAAATTATATCTTTGGAGCATTCATCCGCTTATAAGGCGTGCACCCTTCGTGACACCCTAATAATACATTTCAAAGCTTATGATGCTCCTTCTTCTGTGGTGGTCCGTCTGTCACAAGCTTCTCGGCCCATCTTGCCCCAAAGGCACCTTAGCAAGGGCAAGGTCCTACGGCACCTTCGATGCGATGGAGCGCTTGATGACTTCAACCCATGGACAAAGGCCCACTAGCCGCCTCACCAGCCCGGCAGCTCCCTGCAAGGCTTCCTTAGGCCACAACCAACTATGAGGCCTTTTCATGGCCTGTTCGCCACCTTATGGAGCTCACCAGCTGCTTCAACTAGTCGCTATAAGCACTGGGTGTCCGCCTCAAGATATCGAGACTGTAACACCTTCTCCGCCGAGCTTCCTCCTCGGGCTCGGTAGAATGCGGCAAGATCGCCACATTTGGGCAGATTCATGATGCTCTTGGAGAGCTCCGGACGGGGTAAATAACAGATAATTCACTTTCACATGCTTGCTTTGCATATATAATGCCTTACTCCGCCGCTATCTTCTTCATCGCCTCAATCTCCCGGAGGGCTTTGGCTTCGCCTTAGCGGCCTTGGCGCCTCAAGGGCCGAGGCGAGCCTCGACTCGAGTCTTGAGTCACGCCCAAACTCTCGTGTTTTTCCACGAGAGCCTGGAGTCTTGCCGCACCTCCGCCACTCCGCACTCTCGCCACCCGCGCCTCCTGCTTCTCGGCCGGGTGCGCCCATGGACGCATTGCTTTCGCCTGGGACACCGCCTTCGTGGTTCCACCTCGCTCGTGGCCCCTGCAATATTCACGCTATTCCTGTCATTTTTGCAAACACATCTTTAAATACTCCCATAAGGTATTATTTACCTTCCTCGCCCTCGAGCTGCTTTTTTGGCAAGTCCAAGCTCGTTTCTCGACCGCCGAGGCTCTACTTTAATGCATCAACCTCCGCAGTCAAGGGGCAGAGGTCACAGCAAGAGCCTCGATTCCCATATTGACATACTTATGTTAGACTCCTCAGATATTTTTTAGATCCTCGCCTGCTATTTCTTTCCTAACACCAAACTGAGCATCGGGCTACCGTCTGCGCGGTAATATTTTTACATATCTTAAATACATACCTCAAAGCTCGTTAGATGGTCGCACATGTCTTCCTACCAGCCCGCTTCTTGGCGGATCGAATTTTCGATCACCGTGACTCATAACAAGCAGCGGTTCCTCATCGATGGAAGCGCCGTTAAGCGCCCATCAAATCATCCGTGCCTCGGTTGGACGGAGGTCACCGATGTCTGCACTTGCCCTTCTTATGAAGGGGTCGCCGTCGACTCGGAACCATCGGGTTCTCAGACGGAGTCCGCACAGGTCGGACTTAAAGCACTTTGGGGTTTTATCCCTTTGAGCCTGGGTTCCGGAGGTCGCTTTGCGGCGCCTCCATAGCCACCTCCTGGCTGGGCCCTTTTGGGACTCCACCCCGATCATCCAAGGCGGGAGGAGACGAGGCGGTTGGAAGTGAGGTGCTATTCACCGACGAATCCAGGAGCCGCCGACGAATCGCCGAGCCCATCCTTGGGCGGGCTGCATGGTTATATTCGCGTTATAAGATGTTGTGCGACAAATGGAACGCCATGAGTTATTCTCGTGTCCGACACTTACGATTTCGCCAGGGGTTTGGTCCTTGAGCCCACCCTCTTCGCCGTCGCCGGCATTGGCGGTGTAGTCCGGAGGAAGGGTCCTTCCTTCTGATCCTTCCGCCTCCCTTGGGGCGGCCTTCCTTTCTTCTCTCCCCTCCATGGGGAGAGGCCTTTTTCCTCCTCGCTCGCTGGAGGAGTCCGCCGAGGCCATCGGACGATGAGTCCGACAAGATTGGCGCCGGAACTCCTTCGAGTTCCCGTGGCCTTCTTCTTGGCCTTCTTTTCCGCACCACGTGAGGTGCCGAACCAGCAGCCCCACAATCGGGGCGTCCGCTGGGTCTTCGCAAGGGAGCCGGACAATCGACCTGTCCGACGCCTTCAGCCAGTCCTGCCAAAGGTGAGGGAGTTTTAGATCCCGCATAGAGTCAAACTATGAAAAAGAGTCCCGTAAGGGTAAATAACTTACCTCGCTGGCTTGATGTCATGAGCTGAATCCGCGATTCGTAGCGGATGCGGAGCTTCGCCTTTGAACAAGCACCTTCCAAGCATCTTCGCACGTAGTGTCAAGAGCCGCCTCAAGGTTCGTGTCAGTGCCGGATCAAACTCCCACAAGTTGAAGGCCCGTTGCTGGCATGGGAGAATCCGCGGATGAGCATCACCTGATTACGCTGACAAGCTTGAGATTCTTGTCCACCAGTGTTTCGGACGCAGGTTTGAGTCCGCCAGCTCTTCCGAATTACCCCACGCCAGCCCGCTCTTTCCATGAGGTGAGCCGTAGGGAAGCCAGATCGAATTGGGGCCGCCATTGAGAGTCGCGCTGCTCGGTGATGTAGAACCACCCCGATTGCACCCCTTTATGGTCTCCACAAAGGAGCCTCGAGCCATAGGACGCTGGCCATCCCGCCCACCATGGCACCTCCGCGACTGCTGGCGGCCGCCCACTACCTTCGCTTGACATTGAAGGTCTTCAGCCATGTCAAGTGGGGCTGGATGCAGAGAAGGTTTCGCACACCCACGATAAACGCCGAGATGTTGAGGATGAAATTGGGCCCGATCATGGAAATCTAGGCCGAGTAGAACATGAGCCCCTGGACGAATGGGTGAAGTGGAAACCCTAGTCCACGGAGGAAGTGGGGAGGAACACCACCTCTCATGGGGCCTGGGGTGGGATGAGCTGCCCTTGTTGGGGAGCCTATGCGCTGATGTCGCCGGACAAGTATCCGCCTTCCGCAGCTTTTTTGATGTGCCCTCCGTGACGGAGGAGGCCATCCACTTGCCTCCCGCCTCCCGACATAGTTGGAGAAGGTTGAGGTGGGATGTGCGACTTGGGCGCTGGAGCTCGAAAAGCGGAAATGGATAAGCAAAGGAGGAAGAAGGCGTGTGAAAAAGTGGATCCTTATCCCTTATATGGACGGACAAAGCTATGCGCCCCCACCGCCCGATAAAACTCGCTATCTCCCAAGCGCCAGAATCAATGGCGCGTTGGGTTACCCACGCCAGTATTGATGAGAATCCTGAATAAGGGACACGATCTCTGCTTTGACAAGACGTGCTAAGGAAACCGCCGCTAAACGCTACCGAGGTGGGACAAGAAAACGATTCAATAAAGGCTTGGCTGTGGTGATGTCACGCCACGGAATACGCCAACAGATTGAACTTGTGTAAATATTATTCTCTACGGTGGTATGTGGAACTTATTTTGCAGAGCCGACACTATCCTTGTGTTCAAAATCTTCTATGAAGTATTCGAGGAGGAACCCGCCTTGCAATGTCAAGACAATATGCGCCGGACTCGACTCGTCATTGAAGCCTCGGTTCAGGGCTACCGAGGGAGTCCTCGATTAGGGGTGTCCGGATAGCCGGACTATAGCCTTTGGCCGGACTCGGACTATGAAGATACAAGATTGAAGACTTCGCCCCGTGTCCGGATGGGACTTTCCTTGGCGGTGAAGGCAAGCTTGGCGATACGGATATGTAGATCTCCTACCATTGTAACCGACTCAGGTAACCCTAACCCTATTCGTGCCTATATAAACCGGAGGGTTTTAGTCCAGAGGATCTAACAACAATCATACCATAGGCTAGCTTCTAGGGTTTAGCCTCTCCGATCTCGTGGTAGATCTACTCTTGTACTACCCATATCATCAATATTAATCAAGCAGGAGTAGGGTTTTACCTCCATCGAGAGGGCCCAACTGGTAAAACATCGTCCCTTGTCTCCGTTACCATCCGCCTAGACGCACAGTTCGGGACCCCCACCCGAGATCCGCCGGTTTTGACACCGGCTACATCCGAAAGTATCCTTGGTGTTTCGCTGCATTGCATTTAATCGGAGGGAAAGTACAAGGTTTTCATGCTAGATGTGTAGCGGAAAATGGGCTACGATCCGAATCGCCTCGCCCTTCCGAGCAACTTTCATGTATTAAAAGTTTTTTAATTCAAGCACGTAATTATTTTGTATTAATTTTTAAAGGTTTAATTCATTTTACAATTAATGTAATTAATTTAATCGTAATATGCAATTATGATGTCAAGATGATGTCGTGGTGATGTCAAGAGTCAACTAGTCGGGCCGACCTAGTCAAACCGACGTGTAGGGTCCCATTCGCCATAGCTCGTAGTAATTAAGAAGGTTAATTAGTTTTAACTAAAAGATTAGATTAACTAATTTTAATTAGTTTAGTTAAACAGTAATTAATTGTTAATTAATTAATTAATTAATACTTTCATTATATATTTATTTATTTCTTTATTAATTATCAATTTATTTATTTATAAAATATTCGGG
>JAHIAM010004253.1:0-60943 GCA_021605205.1 Aegilops longissima | reverse complement strand
GTGGGAAAATTTTGAATTTCTGCTTCGTTCCCCAGCAGTGGCATCATGAGCTAGGTCTATTCGTAGATTCTTTGCGAGTACAACACAAAGTAGTTGTGGGCGTTGATGTTGTTCAATATGCTTACCGTTACTAGTCCAATCTTGTTTGACGGTATTGTGGGATGAAGCGGCCGGACCGACCTTACGCACTCTTCGTGAGGCAGGTTCCATCGGTGACATGCACTTGGTGCATAAGGTGGCTAGCGGTGCGTCTCTCCACTTTAGTCGGAGCGGATTCGATGAAAAGGGTCCTTATGAAGGGTAAATAGCAATTGGCATATCACGTTGTGGTTTTGCGTAGGTAAAAAGCGTTCTTGCTGGAAACCCATAGCAGCCACGTAAAACATGCAAACAACAATTAGAGGGCGTCTAACTTGTTTTTGCGGGGTATGCTATGTGATGTGATATGGCCAAGAAGAATGTGATGAATGATATGTGATGTATGAGATTGATCATGTTCTTGTAATAGGAATCACGACTTGCATGTCGATGAGTATGACAACGGCGAGGAGCCATAGGAGTTGTCTTTATTTATTGTATGACCTGCGTGTCATTAAACAACGCCATGTAATTACTTTACTTTATTGCTAACGGTAGCCATAGTAGTAGAAGTAATAGTTGGCGAGACAACTTCATGAAGACACGATGATGGAGATCATGATGATGGAGATCATGGTGTCATGCGGTGACGATGATGATCATGGAGCCCGAAGATGGAGATCAATGGAGCTATATGATATTGGCCATATCATGTCACTACTATATAATTGCATGTGATGTTTATTATGTTTATGCATCTTGTTTACTTAGAGCGACGGTAGTAAATAAGATGATCCTTACAACAATTTCAAGAAGTGTTCTCCCTAAGCTGTGCACCGTTGCTAAAGTTAAGTAAACTTCTAAGCACCACGTGATGATCGGGTGTGATGGATTCTTACGTTCACATACAGCGGTGTTGTGAGCCTAGCATGTACAGACATGGCCTCGGAACACACGCAATACACTTAGGGTTAACAGCGAGCCTAGCATGTACAGACATGGCCTCGGAACACGAGACGAAAAGGTCGAGCATGAGTCGTATAGTAGATCGATCAACATGAAGATGTTCACCGATGATGACTAGTCCGTCTCACGTGATGATCGGACCGGCCTAGTTGACTCGGATCATGTAATCACTTAGATGACGAGAGGATGTCTATCTGAGTGGGAGTTCATAAGATGAACTTAATTATCTTGAACATAGTCAAAAGGACCTTTTGCAAATTATGTAAATGGCTCGCTCTAGTTCCTTGTTTAGATATGTTCCTAGAGAAATATAGTTGAAAGTTGAAAGTACCGATTATGCGGACGTTAAAGCTTATGTCCTTAATGCACGCTCGGTGTGCTGAACCCCAAGCGTTGTTTGTAGATGTTGCGAACATCGGACATACACATTTGATAACTACGTGATAGTTCGGTTAAATGGTTTAGAGTAGAGGCACCAAAGGCGTTTTGAAATGTCGCGGAACATATGAGATGTTTGAGGGCTGAAATTGGGATTTCAGGTTCGTGCTTACGTCAAGAGGTATGAGACCTCCGAGCGATTTTCTTAGCCTACAAACTAAGGGATAAAACTCAATCATTGAGCTTGTGCTCAGATTATGCGAGTGCAACAATCACTTGAATCGAGTGGGAGTTAATCTTCGGATGAGATAGTGATGTTTCTCCAAAGTCATTGCCACCAAGCTACTAGAGCTTATGATGAACTATAACATATCGAGGATAGATATGATGATCCTTGAGGTATTCACGATGTTTGACACATGAAAGTAGAAATCGAGAAGGAGCATCAATTGTTGATGGTTGGTGAAACCACTAGTTTCAAGAAGGGCAAGGGCAAGAAGGGCACTTCATGAAGCGGCAAATCAGTTGCTGCTCGGTGAAGAAACCCAAGGTTGAACCCAAACCGAGACTAAGTGCTACGCAATAAGGGAACAACCAACTGGAGAAGAATCACCCTAGATACTTGGTAGATAAGAAGGCTGGCAAGGTCGATAGAAGTATATTAGATATACATTAAGTTATTGTGTATTTTACTAGTACTCCTAGTAGCACGAAATATTAGATACGGTTCGGTTGCTAAGTGTTAGTAACTTTCGAAATAAAAGGCTACGGAATAAGCGGAGACTAGCTAAAGGAGAGGCTGACGATATGTGTTGGAAGTGTTTCCAATTTTGATGTGATCAAACATCATACGCTCCCTCTACCATCAAGATTAGTATTAAACCAGAATAATTATCATTTGGTGTTTGCGTTGAGCATAGACATGATTGGATTATGTCTATCGCGATCGGTTATTCATTTAAGGAGAATAATGGTTACTCTATTTATTTGAATAATACCTTCGATGGTCTTGCACCTAAATAAATGGTTTATTGAATCTCCATCGTAGTGATACACATTTTCATGCCAAAAGTATAAGATAGTAATGATAGTACCACTTACTTGTGGCACTGCCATGTAAGTCATATTGGTGTAAAGCATGAAGAAGCTCCATGTTGATGGATCTTTGGACTCACTTGTTTTGGAAAATTTGAGACATGCGAACCATGTCTATTGGTGTATCGCATGAAGAAACTCCATGCAGATGGATCGTTTGGACTCACTTGATTTTGAATCACTTGAGATATGCAAAACATACCACATGGGCAAGATGGTTGAAAAGCCTCGGTTTGATAAGATGGAACAAGATAGCAACTTGTTGGAAGTAACACATTTTGATATGTGCAGTCAATGAGTCTTTGAGGCATGCGATGAATATCGTTATGTTCTTACTTCACAGATGATTGAGTAGATGTTGAGTATATTTACTTGATGAAACACAAGTCTGAATTATTGAATGGTTCAAGTAATTTCAGAGTGAAGTTTAAGATCTTCGTGACAAGAGGATAGAATATCTATGATATGATCATAGAGATGAATATCTGAGTTCTGATTTTGACACACAATTAAGACATTGCATAAATTGTTTCACAATTAATACCGCTGGAACACCATAGTGTGATGGTGTGTCCGATCATCATAGTTGCACCCTATTAGATATGGTGCGTACCATGATGTCTCTTATCGAATTACCACTATCGTTCATGGGTTAGGCATTAGAGACAACCGCACTCACTTTAATGGGGCACCACGTAATTCCGTTGAGACAACACCGTTTGGAGAAACCTAAGTTGTCGTTTCTTAAAGTTTGGGGCTGCGGCGCTTATGTGGAAAAGTTTCAGTTGATAAGCTCGAACCCAGCGGACAAATGCATCTTCATAGGACACCCAAAACAGTTGGCTATACCTCCTAATTCAGATCCGGAAGCAATAGGGATTGTTTCTTGAATCGGGTCCTTTCTCGAGGAAAAGTTTGTCTCGAAAAGTTGAATGGGAGGATGGTGGAGACTTGATGAGGTTATTGAACCGTCACTTCAACTAGTGTGTAGCAGGGCACGGGAAGTTGTTCCGTGACACCTACACCAATTGAAGTAGAAGCTTATGATAGTGATCATGAAGTTTGGATCAAGTCACTAACGTACCTCGTGGGGTGACAAGGATCGTACTACTTGAGTGGTACGCAATCACATCTTGAAGGTCATGTTGCTAGAAAACAATGAACCTCGAGCTATGGAGAAGCGATGGTGGGCCCGGATTCGACGAATGGCTCAAGGCCATAACATCGAGAGAGGATCCATGACTTTGGAAGAAATACTTGATGGTCGTGGGGCGTTGGGTAAAGATGGATTTTAAAGGAAGGCGGACAATGATGGTAAGTATCACCATTAAGAAAGCTCGACTTGTCGTTAAAGATGTTTTCAGACAAGTTCAAGGAGTTGACTACGGTGGGGCTTTCTCACTCGTAGTGATGCTAAAGTCATTGGAATTGGATTAGCAATTCTGCATGATTGATGAAATCTTGCGGATAGGATGTCAAAACATTGTTTCCTTGATGTTATTCTTGAGGAAGGTTGTATGTGATACAACGGAAGGTTTTGTCAATCTGAAGGATGCTAATAAGTATGCAAAGCTCCACAATCCCTCTAAGGACTGGAGTAAGCATCTCGGAGTTGGAATGTGCGCTTTGATGTGATGATCAAAGATTTTGGGTTTATACAAAGTTCATGAAAACTTGTATTTCCAAAGAGGTGAGTGGGAGCACTATAAATTTCGATGAGTATATATTGATGATCGGAAATAATGTAGAATTCTGGAAAGCATATAGGGTTATTTGAAGATGTTTTCAATAGAAAACTTGGATTAAGCTACTTGAACATTGAGCATCGAGATCTATAAGGATAGATCAAAATGCTTAATAATACTTTAAAATGAGCACATACCTTGACATGATCTTGAAGGTGTTCAAGATGGATCGAAGCGAAGAAGGAGTTCTTGCACGAGATGTAAGGTATGAAGTTAAGACTTAAAGCTCGACCACGGCGGAAAAGAGAGAAAGGGCGAAGTCGTCCCTATGCTTGAGACATAGGCTCTATAGTATGCTATCTTTGTGTACGCTTAGGAAGTGTGCCTTGCCATGAGTCGGTCAAGGGGTACAAGAATGATCGAGGTGGATCATTGGACAGCGATCAAAATTGTCCTTGGAGTAAATAAGGACATGTTTCTCGATTATGGAGGTGATAAAGAGTTGGCGTGAAGGGTTACGTCGATGCAAGCTTTAACACCTATCCAAGTGACTCTGAGTAGCAAACCGGATCGTATAGTGGAGCAACCATTTGGAATAGATCCAAGTGGAGCGTGGAAGCAGCGTTTACAATGTGGCGTAGAAATTTGCAAAGCACACGGATCTGAAAGGTTCAGACCGTTGACTAAAACCTCTCTCACAAGCAAAACATGATCAAACCGAGAACTCATTGAGTCTTAATCACATGATGATGTGAACTAGTTTCTGAGCGCTAGTAAACTCTTTGGATGTTGGTCACATGGCGATGTGACCTATCAGCGATTAATCACATGGCGATGTGAACTAGATTATTGACTCTAGTGCAAGTGAGAGACTGTTGGAAATATGCCCTAGAGGCAATAATAAATTGGTTATTATTATATTTCCTTGTTCATGATAATAGTTTATTATCCATGCTATAATTGTATTGATAGGAAACTCATATACATGTGTGGATAAATAGACAACACCGTGTCCCTAGTAAGCCTCTAGTTGACTAGCTCGTTGATCAATAGATGGTTCGGTTTCACGACCATGGACCTTGGATGTCATTGATAGCGGGATCACATCATTAGGAGAATGATGTGATGGACAAGACAATCCTAAGCCTAGCACAAAGATGCGTAGTTAGGTATGCTAAAGCTTTTCTAATGTCAAGTATCATTTCCTTAGACCATGAGATTGTGCAACTCCGGATACCGTAGGAATGCTTTGGGTGTACCAAGCGTCCTGGCGTGGCGGGTGGCTATAAAGGTGCACTACAGGTATCTCGAAAGTGTGCATTGGGTTGTACGAATCGAGGCTGGGATTTGTCACTCCGTGTGGCGGAGAGGTATCTCTGGGCCCACTCGGTAGGACATCATCATAATGTGCACAATGTGACCAAGGGGTTGATCACGGGATGATGTGTTACGAGCGAGTAAAGAGACTTGCTGTAGCGAGATTGAACAAGGTTTGGGATCTGGCGATCGAATCTCGGGCAAGCACAATGCCGCTAGACAAAGGGAATTGTATACGGGATCAATTGAGTCCTTGACATCGTGGTTCATCCGATGAGATCATCGTGGAATATGTAGGAGCCAACATGGGTATCCAGATCCGCTGTTGGTTATTGACGGAGAAACGTCTCGGTCATGTCTACATGTCTCCCGAACCGTAGGGTCTACACATAAGGTTCGATGGCGCTAGGGTTATAAAGGAAGTTTGTATGTGGTTACGAATGTTGTTGAGTCCGGATGAGATCCGGACGTCACGAGGAGTTCGGAATGGTCGGAGGTAAAGATTTATATATGGAAGTCTGTTTTGGTCACCGGAAAAGTTTGGGTTTTCGGTAGCGTCATCAGGACCAGGGAGGTCGAGGGTCCACCAAGTGGGGCCACCAACCCCGAAGGCTCGTGGGCCAAGTGTGGGAGGAACCAGCCCCAAGGGGCTGGTGCGCCCAAAGAGGCCCAAGCGCAAGGGAGAGTGGGAGGGGCAAACCCTAGGGCAGATGGGCCCTAAGGCCCATCTGAGTGGGCGCCTCCTCTCCTCCCTCTTGGCCGCCTCCCAAGCCCCATCTGGGGCTGGCCGCACCCCTTGGGGTGGAAACCCTAGATGGGGCGCAGCCCTCCCCTTCCCTATATATACTTGAGGTTTGGGCTGCCCAACACATGAGTTTCTCCCTCTGTTGGGGCAGCCCCGCCTCTTCTCCTCCTCCTCTCTGCGGTGCTTGGCGAAGCCTGCAGGATGCCACGCTCCTCCACCACCACCACGCCGTTGTGCTGCTGCTGGATGGAGTCTTCCTCAACCTCTCCCTCTCTCCTTGCTGGATCAAGGCATGGGAGGCGTCACCGGGCTGTCGTGTGTTTGAGCAGCGGAGGTGCCGTCCGTTCGGCACTAGGATCTCCGGTGATTTGGATCACGGCAATCGACTCCTTCAACCCCGTTCTCATGAGCGCTTCCGCTTAGCGATCTACAAGGGTATGTAGATGCACTCTCCTTCCCTCGTTGCTAGTTTCTCCATAGATAGATCTTGGTGACACGTGGGAAAATTTTGAATTTCTGCTCGTTCCCCAACATGGGTAACAACCGTGCCCGTTGCACGCCTCCTCTATCGGCGAGTCCCGAGCAGTCACGGGGAGGGCTCCTGTATTCAACCTCTTTATAAAGAGACCAAGTCCCGCTCCTTTTCTCAATCTCCATCGAATCCGCCCCTCGCTTGAGTTCCAACACCCAAAGCTCCAGTTCGAGCGCGGACCTTTGATGATGTCGGCTCCGACCTCCAAGGCGGTGGATGCCTTCCTCCGTCACGGAAGAAGGCGTCCTAAAGCTAAGAGATGCCAGGTATCTAACGGCGAAATCTACGCATAGGCTGCCGCTCAAGGGCAGGTTATTCCAGTCCCAAGCCGGTGAAAGCGTGGTGTTCACGTCTCACTTCCTTTGGGGACAAAGTTTCCCGATGGACCCCTTCGTGAGGGGCCCATGTTTTATTACGGGCTGGAATTTCATGACTTGGATCCGAGTCCATCCTCCACATCTCGTCGTTCATCGTCGTATGTGAAGCCTTCCTCCGCATTACCCCACACTTGGATTGTGGCTCAAAACCTTCAAGGTGGGCGAAGATGATCAAGGGCGGCAGGCGAGTGCGGAGGGCTGTCATAAGTAAGAATCTTGGCGCCCCATGGCCGAGGCTCTTTTCAAAAGGAGCTCAGTCTATGGCAACAAGAGTGGTTTTATATCACAGCTCGGGGGCACCAAATGGGTGGCGCCACCGTCTTTGATCGGGTCCTCCACATGGTGGCGTCATGGGTCAATAAAGGGCTTGACTTGGGGCCGTCAGGGCGTGCCCTTGTTGCGAGGCGTGTTCGAGACCTCCTAGAGAGAGATCAATCTGGTCGTAATGCTTGCAGGTCATGCTGATTCGTCGCATCCTGCCACAAGCGTCGCCCCTCCTTTGTGGGAGTTCAATCCGGAGGACCACGAGCTCTTCAACACTTCATGGGCGCAATGCCCGTGGAGATGTACAAACTGTTCTTCGATCACAAGCAATGTGTCGGACTTGACCGAGGGCCTTGAGTCTGAGCTGCAATCGCCCGGATGCTCAAGTAAGTAGTCCCGTGCCGGACACACTATCTGTATATTTATCATAAACCTGCCCTTAAAAGAGCTGTCCCTTACATAGGAGTGGATAGCAAAACCAAAACTGATCGGTGTCGGCCCCCTCCACGAGACCACGCCCGGATCCGTGTTAAACAAGATCTTTGGAGGCTGTGCCTTTAGAAGAAGGCGAAGGGGTAACAAGGAAGCTACTGCCTCCATGAAGGAGGTTATCAAGAAAGGAGGATCGATAATCCCTCCATCCAGAGAAAGAGGACCGCCTCTGGAACCGGAGACCAAGGCCTCAAAGCGTGGGAAGAAATCTTCGCCCGGAGGTCCTGCGCGGAAGATGCCCGACGCATTGTTTCCCCAAGGATATCAGCCCTCCAGCGAGCCGTAAGTAGAGAGGGTTTATAAAATAAAAGACATCCTGTTTTATTTACGAAGATGACCGAAATTTTACCTTGTAGTTCGGATCTCAGCCCTTCTCGTGAGCTCGTCTTGGGGATCTTCGTTCGAAGATGATGGAGAGCGGAACGCCTCCCCCTTTCGTACCGCCTAGGCGGACGATCCCGAGGTGTCGTCGCGGAGGTTTCCCGAATCCGGCAGGGGTGGAGTGCGGTCATAGAGCCCCGGAGCCCTCCGTGTCGGCCTTGAAAAAGGCCATCGGACGAGTCGGCACCTCTGGTGCGCTTCGAAGAGTTGAAGGATCTTCTCGGGAGAGTGTCTATCTCGAGAAGATCACCGTGCATTGATGGATACGGTGATTGAAAAGATTTAAATCCACGGAAGCGGGTTGTACAAGGCCGCCGAGAGTTCTTGACGGGTTTTGAGAATGCGTGCAATTATGTACCTTTTGGCGGTTCCGCATATATAAGATCGCCCGTGTAGATAGTAGCCCCGAGACTCGGTGTGTTGTCAAAATGACAGCGTGCGAGGATCATAATCGAATATAATATGTCGCCCTTCCTATGTAGGTGGCGGGCGTCCGGGCTAGCTAGCAGATGATGAATTTGCGAACTCAAGTGGCAACAGCGTGGCGGATCTTGACATCGCGCTTGTCAACAAGCAAGCTGGGCGAGTCACAAGGTATGCAGATTTCTCCGCGGACGCCTAGTAAGGGAGCTTGATGCCCGTGCCTTACAACATGTATGCTTGATGCGGATGGTGCCGCTGCCATGGAGAATCTTGGTGGAGCTTGCCGAGCCAAGGAGCAGGCCAGAAAAGTGATCGGCTGCCTTAAAAAGCGGCCAAAGGGCTAAAAGCGAACAGGCTGCTCATTGCGAAGCAAGAAGGAAATGGCGAGATGGCCGTGAAGTTGAAGGATGTTACCGACCGCTGCGAGCTTCTTGAAAAGAAGGTCGGCGGAGCAAGAGGACTGAAGAAGGCCACGACCGAGGCCAAGGATGCTCGCTCTGTGATGAGAGCTATGAAGGAGGAGCTCGTCGGGCGGAGATATCGCGGTGGAAAGCCCTTTACGCTTCGTAGGGAAGTTCACGGATCCTAAATATGCTCGGTTGGACGGCTGTGGAGTAGTGCGGATGCTTATCTGGACTTGGCGGCGAGTCAGCGCGGCGCGCGAACACTTCGAGATCGGAAGGATCACGAGATGGAAGAGCTTTTGGTGCGATTCCGTAATCCAGGCGTCCACTTCCATTAACCGATCGTTTGGCGAATGGGCGGAGCTGAATAGGTTGTCGGACTTGCCATGAACAATGTCGTGACTTATTTGTGGCGAAAAGGCCCGAGCGAAGAGTTATTTTGGCTTGGTGCAGCAGCTCCTTGGTGCGGTGCCGCATATCAAAGCAATGAGGCGGTCAGGCTTGCATAGAGGTGCGCGGATGGCTCTTGCCGTGTCAAGACATCTTGGCGGAGATGAAGGCCACCGATGTTGCATCCCAAGATTGAGACGGAAGCAGTACATGTCGAGCACTATTTTCTGAAGTTCTTGAGCGCTCGTTTAATAGAGGCCTTGATGCTCGAAGGATATTATGTTCGAATAACATATATTATTGTAAAACAATGTTTCAATGGAATATAAAAGCTTTTTATACTTGTGCTTTCAAAATTAAAATACCTCTGTGCGGCCGTTAATGTATATGTATATAACACGAAAGATGGCAGTCTTTGGCTTATTACGCATATAATGCGGGGTGTTTCTGACGCATTTTCACACTTGATCCAACGTCTTGGTCCTACAAAGGAGGTGATAAGCGCGCAAACTAGGCAACGGACTATAATGCTTTATCACTTTCACTTAGCCATAGGAGTTGACGGTGGGGCTACTATATAGCCCCTAGGGCACCGCGCTCACCCGAATTGAGACGCGTATGTGCTGGCGAAAGCGGCCCTTCGTCAATCTTGGAGAATTCTAAAGATTCCAGCGGGTCATCAAGTGGTTGACCAGTCTCACGCTATATCATGACGATCAGTTTTCAGCTTTCTCTCTTGAGGTGCTCCCTGGCGAACCGGGGCACAATCGATAGTTCTCCACAGTGCCGCATTAGCCGATAGGCGGGCGTAAGGCAGCAAAACACGAGCAGGCAAACCCAACATTTGACCAAAGACATGATTGAGCTGATGGATATAAGGCCTAACTCGAGGCGCGAACACTCCCTAAGGTATTCGATCTTTATGAAAGCAGGTCGTACAATCACCCTTGGTAAAAAGCCCACAGTGTCCAGTGCAGCGAAATTCAGCGTGGCCTATGCCAAAGCGCCACCTCCTCCTTGGTTATAGTAAGAAACCGGGGATGTGTATCAACAAGAGACAGTAAAAAAGGTTTACGCGGGTCTTAATCTGAAAAGAATCCTTGCAGCGGGTCCCTCTGCGTCTGCTTTGTGTCTCCGTTGTGCGTATCCTTGGCGGGTGTATACGGTGTTCATCTGTAAAGAGAGGAACTTAGTTGAAAAAGATCGTGCGAAAATGGGCGTTATATTATATAAACAAAGTACAATTCGAAGAATGAACAAAAATGAGCTTTATTGTCTCTTGTTGTGGATCGCGGAGCCCTTATGCGAAGTGCAGCGTCTAGCAACCCTATGTTTACGCGGACTCGTCCAGCCGTGTCCGGGTCTGCCGACCTGTCTAAGAGCTTGTATTGGTGAGGCGGTTTATTGTGGGGCTGTCAAGCATCCGCACAATTTTCGGACTCGAGGAACCCTCGATGTTTCCCTTTAATGAGATGATGCCATGTGGACCGGGCATTTTAAGTGTAAGAGATGCATAATGTGGTAGTGCGTAAAAGCGGTAGCTTGGCGTCCCAATAGTGCTTGATAGCTACTTGTAAATGGGCGAGGTGGAAGGTTAACTTTTCGTGGCGGAAGTTGTTGGGTGAGCGAACACAACTTCTAGCGATGAAACCCGTACAATGGGCATATGGGCTGGCATTACCCTTGAAAGGAAGTGTTGCTTGTGGCGAAATTTGGTTGGGTCTATCCCCATATTGCGGATTGTGTCTGATATAGCAGGTTTAGATCCTGCCGCCGTCCATTAGGACTTGTGAAAATTGGAGTCCGCCAATTATCGGATCTAATATCAGGGCAGTCCAACCTGCATTCCGTATACTTGTAGAGTAATCCCGATGGTCAAAAGTGATTGGTTTTAACAACCCGGTGGCGGACTCCTCAGGATAGGCCGTATGGTGCGATACCTCTATGGGTGCCGCTCTGTTTTCCCTTTGTCACGTGAATTGAGTTCCTGTTTTGATTTCTTGTGGGAAATTCTTTTGTTTTCCGGTGCTCTGCTTGGGGGGTTCGTCATCGTCTTCGCTTGGTGTGTCGAGCCCCTTGTGTTCCGCGTTGAGTTTGTCGGACTGCTTGAAGACCCAACAATCTTTGTGGGTGTGGTTTGCGAGGCTTCTTAGAATCTTGTGGATTTGGCATGTCTTGTCCAAGATTTTGTTTAAGTTAGAGCTCGTCCTGTTATCCTTAAGGGGTGGCTTTTTATGATTCTGCCGAGAGCTTTTGAATCCGGCATTGGTGGCGTGCTCTTGGGCTGTTTCCCTTAGTTCGGCGCTGGTCCTTCCTGCGTTGTGGTTTCCGATTCCATCCCGACTTGGTTGTAGTTGGGTCGCTGGTGCTGCATCTTGCTAGCCAGCTATCCTCTCCATAAAAGCGGGTCATGAGGCTTGTTAATGCAGCCATTGTTCTTGGCTTTTCTTGGCGAGGTGTCTGGCGAGCCATTCATCTCGGACGTTGTGTTTGAAAGCTGCTAAGGCTTGGCGTCCGGACGATCGACTATTTGGTTCTTTTAGTAAGGAATCTGTTCCAAAATTTCCTTGCTGACTCTCCGGCTGTTGAGCTATGTGACTTAAATAAATCGGCATCCGGAGGTCGGACATAGGTCCCTTGAAAATTTGCCCAGAAGGCATCCTCGAGCTCTTCCCAACTTCCGATGGTGTTTTCGGGAAGGCTTTTAAGCCAATGCTGGGCTGGCCCTTTGAGCTTGAGGGCTAAGTATTTTATGGCGTGGAGATCATCTCCTCTAGCCATGTGTATATGGAGGATGTAGTCCTCAATCCAGACTCCCAGGGTCTATTGTTCCGCCGTATGCCTCTATGTTTATGGGCTTGAATCCCGCTGGAAATTCATGATCCAGCACCTCATCGATGAAACATAGGGGGTGTGCGGCACCCCTATATTTAGGTGTACCGTGATGTTCGGATACTTGATGTGTTGCCTTGCTTACTAGAGCTTGCTTTCTTGGCCCGTAGATAGATCTAAGCTGGGCCATCTTTTTAATCTGAATCCTTGTATGGTTCGGCGTGCGGCTGTGTCTTGGCGCCGTTTGCCGCTCTCTGTTTGCCATGGGGTCGTCCATCCAACGGGTGGCCTCCTTGTTTTTGCTTGTGGGGCTCTCGGCCTCCTCATCAAATCAGGGCAGTAGTTTTCGCTTTGGGTAGCTCTTTGTTCGTATTTGTCGCCGTATTTGTCTATGATATTGAGTACTTTGCTCCATCTGATTACGAGTGCATCTTACATTGTTTTGAGCTTCGCTTACCTTTTTCAGGCTACGTCTTTGTGGCGGCGAGCCTATTGTGGAAAGTTCTTCTGCTCCGGCAACTTGTCGGCGTGAGTTCGTCCGGACTGTTATCTTCGCCGGGACGGGTTGTTTATCCAGTTGTCTGTTCGGACGGTTGCTCGATAGCATGTTAAATAGTCCACGGTTCACCCTGCTCTATAGCTGGGTCTGTATGGCTATTGTCTTTATCGAGGTGGGACTTTGGCGGCGCTTACGTGCCGTTTGTCTACTTTTCGATGGAGCAATCCTTAAATGGCGTCCGTTTTTCCTCGTTGTCGCTTCCTTTAGGTGTGTCCACCATGTATACATCGTGAGATGAGGTGGTTCTCCGATGCCCTATAGGTGCTGGTTCACCTCCTCCCTACATCGTTGTCCATACCGTCGATGTCTTGAGTTGAAGTCGAGCATGTTGGTTAAATCATCGGCGGTGGCTACGAAAGTGGGTGGTGGGTGGGCTTTGAATTTCTTAAATCGTCTACATCCCAACCTTCTGACCATAATCCGGCCAGGGCTCTCGATAAAGAGATACTTTATTAATTCAGGATATCACCAAAGGCGAGTCTGCTGAAAGATGTCCGTGGCAGTGAATTCCATGATTGGCACCAATCGGATTCGATTAGCGAAGTAGCGGAGGGCTCGAGTCCGGAGAGAGTCCGGCGCCTTGAGTCACGAGCTTAAGGGCGGCGTGGGTGCAGCTCTCAATCGCCGTGGAGATTGCAGCCCCAGTGTTGGGGAGCGTAGTAATTTCAAAATTTTCCCTACGATCACGCAAGACCATGGTGATGGCATAGCAGCGAGAGGAGAGTGTCCGTCCACGTACCCTCGTGAACCGAAAGCGGGCGTTATATTAACGCGGTTGATGTAGTAGTCGTGCGTCTTCACGATCCGACCGATCCAAGCACCGTTACTCCGGCACCTCCGAGTTCTTGGCACGTTCAGCTCGATGGCGATCCCGAGCTCCGATCCAGCAAAGCGTCGGGAAGGAGTTCCGTCGACCTGACAGCGTGGTGGCGATCTTGATGTTCTACCGTCGCGAGGCTTCGCCTAAGCACCGCTACAATATGACCGAGGTGGAATATGGTGGAGGGGCACCGCTGCAGCTAAGGAGCGATCCGTAGATCAACTTGTGTGTTCTAGGGTGCCCCCTGCCCCGTATATAAAGGAGCAAGGGGAGGGCGGCCAGCCTTGGGGCGCACCAAGGGAGGGAGTCCTCCTCCTAGTAGGAGTAGGACTCCCTTTCCTAATCCTACTAGGAAGAGGAAGGGAAGGAAGAGAGGAGAGGGAGAGGGAAGGGGGCTGCGCCCCCCTCCTAGTCAGTCGGACTCCCCATGGAGGCGCACCACCTCTGGTGCAGCCCTCTCTCTCCCTCTTGGCCCAATAAGGCCCATAACTTCCCGGGGGTTCGGTAACCCCTCCGGCACTCCGGTTTTCTCCGGAAACTTCGGAACCTTTCCGGTGTCGAATATAACCATCAATATATCAATCTTTATGTCTCGACCATTTGAGACTCCTCGTCATGTCCGTGATCACATCCGGGACTCGAACTCCTTGGTACATCAAAATACATAAACTCATAATAGCAGTCATTGAAACCTTAAGCGTGCGGACCCTACGGTTCGAGAACTATGTAGACATGACCTAGAACTATTCTCGGTCAATAACCAATAGCGGAACCTGGATGCTCATATTGGTTCCTACATATTCTCTGAAGATCTTTATCGGTCAAACCGCATAACAACATCGTTGTTCCCTTTGTCATCGGTATGTTACTTTCCGAGATTCGATCGTCGGTATCAATACCTAGTTTAATCTCGTTACGGAAAGTCTCTTTACTCGTTCCGTAATACATCATCTCACAACTAACTCTTTAGTTGCAATGCTTGCAAGGCTTTATGTGATGTGTATTACCGAGAAGGCCTAGAATACCTCTCCGACAATCGGAGTGACAAAACCTAATCTCGAAATCGCCAACCCAACAAGTACCTTTGGAGACACCTGTAGTACTCCTTTATAATCACCCGATTCGTTGTGGCGTTTGGTAGTACCAAAGTGTTCCTCCGGTAAATGGGAGTTGCATAATCTCATAGTTACGAGGAACATGTATGGGTCATGAAGAAAGCATTAACATACTAAGCGATCAAGTGTTAAGCTAACGGAATGGGTCATGTCAATCAGATCATTCAACTAATGATGTGACCTTGTTAATCAAATAACAACTCCTTGTTCATGGTTAGGAAACATAACCATCTTTGATTAACAAGCTAGTCAAATAGAGGCATACTAGTGACATCTTGTTTGTCTATATATTCACACATGTATTATGTTTCCGGTTAATACAATTCTAGCATGAATAATAAACATTTATCATGATATAAGAAATAAATAATAACTTTATTATTGCCTCTAGGGCATATTTCCTTGAGTCTCCCACTTGCACTAGAGTCAATAATCTAGATTACAAAGTAATGATCCTTACACCCATGGAGTCTTGGTGCTGATCATGTTTTGCTCGTGGAAGAGGCTTAGTCAGCGGGTCGCAACATTCAGATCCGTATGTATTTTACAAATCTCTATGTCTCCCACTTGGACTTGGTCCCGAATGGAATTAGGCGTCTCTTGATGTGCTTGGTCCTCTTGTGAAATCTGGATTCTTTTGCCAAGGCAATTGCACGATATTGTCACGAAAGATCTTCATCGGTCCCGATGCACTAGGTATGACACCTAGATCGGAAATGAACTCTTTCATCGAGACTCCTTCATTTGCTGCTTCGAAGCAGCTATGTACTCCGCTTCACATGTAGATCCATACGGCGCTTTGTTTAGAACTGCACCAAGCGACAGCTCCACCGTTTAATAAAAACACGTATCCGGTTTGCGATTTAGAATCGTCCGGATCGGTGTCAAAACTTACATCGGCGTAACCATTTACGACTAGCTCTTTGTCACCTCCATATCGAAAACATATCCTTAGTCCTTTTCGGTATTTCAGGATGTTCTTGACCGCTGTCGATGATCCACTCTGGATTACTTTGGTACCTTCCTGCCAAGCTTACAGCTAAGCATCGTCAGTCTGGTACACAGCATTGCATACATGATAGAGCCTATGGCTGAAGCATAGGAACATCTTTCATTTCTCTCTATCTTCTGCTGTGGTGGGGCATTGAGTCGACTCAATCTTACACCTTGTAACACGGTAAAAACCTTTCTTTGCCTGATCCATTTGAACCTTTTCAAAACTTTATCAAGGTATGTGCTTTGTGAAAGTCAATCAAGCGTCTTGATCTATCTCTATAGATCTTGATGCCTAATATATAAGCAGCTTCACGAGGTCTTTCATTGAAAAACTTTTATTCAAGTATCCTTTTATGCTATCCAGAAATTCTATATCATTTCCAATCAATAATATATAGTCCACATATAATATTAGAAATGCTCTGAGCTCCCACTCACTTTCTTGTAAATCTGAGGCTTCTCCAAAAGTGCATATAAACCCATATCTTTGATCACACTATCAAGCGTTTATTCTAACTCGAGAGGCTTGCAGGACCATAAATTGATCGTTGGAGCTTGCACACTTTGTTAGCACCTTTTGGATCGACAAAACCTTCTGGTTGTATCATATACAACTCTTCTTCTAGAAATCCATTCAAGAATGCAGTTTTACATCCATTTGCCAAATTTCATAATCATAAAATCGGCAATTGCTAACATGATTCGGACGGACTTAAGCATCGCTTCTGGTGAAAAGTCTCATCGTAGTCAACCCCTTGAACTTGTCGAAAACCTTTTGCAACAAGTCGAGCTTTGTAAACAGTTACATTACCATCGTCGTCAGTCTTCTTCTTAAAATCCATTTATTCTCAATAGCTTGCCGATCATCGGGCAAGTCTACCAAAATCCATACTTTGTTCTCATACATGGATCCCATCTCAGATTTCATGGCTTCAAGCCATTTTGCGAATCTGGGCTCACCATCGCTTCTTCATAGTTAAGTAGGTTCATCATGATCTAGTAGCATGACTTCCGAATAGGATTACCGTACCACTCAGTGCGGATTTTGTTCTGGTTGATCTCTGAGTTCGGTGACAACTTGATCTGAAGTTTCATGATCTTTATCATTATCTTCCTCACTAAGCTGGTGTAGGTGTTACGAAACTGATTTACGTGACGAACTACTTTCAATAAGGGAGCTGGTACTATTACCTCATCAAGTTCCACTTTCCTCCCACTCACTTCTTTCGAGAGAAACTCCTTCTCTAGAAAGGATCCATTTTAACAGCGAATGTTTTGCCTTGGATCTGTGATAGAAGGTGTACCCAATTGTCTCCTTTGGGTATCCTATGAAGACACATTTCTCGATTTGGGTTCAAGCTTATCAGGTTGAAGTTTCTTCACATAAGCATCGCAACCCCAAACTTTCGAAGCGACAACTTTGGTTTCTTGCTAAACCATAGTTCATAAGGCGTCGTCTCAGCGGTTTTGGCGGTGTCCTATTTAGCGTGAATCGGCCGTCTCAAGAGCATAACCCCAAAATGATAGCGGTAAATCTGTAAGAGACATCATAGATCGCACCATATCCGATAAAGTGCGATTCTGACGTTCGGACACACCATTGCGCTGTGGTGTTCGGGTGGCGTGAGTTCGAAACTATTCGCTTTGTTTCAAATGTAGACCAAACTCGTAACTCAAATATTCGCCTCCACGATCAGATCGTAGAAACTTTATTTTCTTATTACGATGATTTTCAACTTCACTCTGAAATTCTTTGAACTTTTCAAATGTTTCAGACTTATGTTTCATTAAGTAGATATACCCATATCTGCTCAAATCATCTGTGAAGGTGAGAAAATAACGATATCCGCCACGAGCTTCAACATTCATTGGACCACATACATCCGTATGTATGATTTCCAATAAATCTGTTGCTCTCTCCATAGTACGGAGAAGCGGTGTTTTAGTCATCTTGCCCATGAGGCACGGTTACATAAGTGCCAAGTGATTCATAATCAAGTGACTCCAAAAGTCCATCGATATGGAGTTTCTTCATGCGTTTTACACCGATATGACCTAAGCGGCGGTGCCACAAATAAGTTGCACTATCATTATCAACTCTGCATCTTTTGGTTTCAACATTATGAATATGTGTATCACTACTATCGAGATTCATTAAAATAGACCACTCTTCAAGGGTGCATGACCATAAAAGATATTATTCATATAAATAGAACAACCATTATTCTCTGATTTAAATGAATAACCGTCTACGCATCAAACAAGATCCAGATATAATGTTCATGCTCAGCGCGGCACCAAATAACAATTATTCAGGTCTAAAACTAATCCGAAGGTAGATGTAGAGGTAGCGTGCCATTGCGATCACATCGACTTTGGAACCGTTTCCCAGCGCGCGTCACCTCGTCCTTTGCGGTGTTAAGCAATCCGTAGTTCTGTTTGAGTTGCAAATATTAGCAGAACCAGTATCAAATACCAGTACTACTGCGAGCTCTAGTAAGGTACACATCAATAACAAGTATATCACATATACCTTTGTTCACTTTGCCATCCTTCTTATCCGCCAAATACTTGGGGCAGTTCCGCTTCCGATGACCGATCGCTTGCGGTAGAAGCACTCGATTTCAGGCTTAGGTCCGGACTTGGGTTTCTTCTCTGATCGACAACTTGTTTGCTGTTCTTCTTGAAGTTCCTTCTTCTTCCCTTTGCCTTTCTTCTTGAAACTAGTGGTCTTATTGACCATCAACACTTGATGCTCCTTTTGATTTCTACCTCCGCAGCTTTTAGCATTGCGAAGAGCTCGAGCATAGTCTTTACTAACCCTTGCATATTATAGTTCATCACGAAGCCTTTGTAGCTTGGTGGCGGTGATTGAAGAATTACATCAATGACACAATCATCCGGAAGATTAACTCCCGGTTGATTCAAGTGATTGTAATACCCGGACATTTTGAGTATGTGCTCCTTGTGAACTATTCTCCTCCATCTTGCAGCTATAGAACTTATTGGAGACTTCATATCTCTCAATCCGGGCATTACTTTGAAATATCAACTTCAACTCTGGAACATCTCATATGCTCCATGACGTTCAAAACGTCGTTGAAGACCAGTTCTAAGCCGTAAAGCATGGCACCTTGAACTATAGAGTAGTCATCAGCTCTGCTTTGCGGACGTTCACAACCACGGCTCGGCATCTGCAGCGAGCTGTCACCCAGCGGTGCTTCGGGGCGTAACTTTTACGTGCAGCAATGAGGATTATCCTCGAGATTACGGACCCAGTCCGTGTAATTGCTACCATCATCTTTCAACTTTGCTTTCTCAAGGCAGCATTAAAATTCAACGGAACAACGGCACGAGCCATCTATCTACAGATAAACATAGACAAGCAAAATACTATCGGTACTAAGTTCATGATAAATTTAAGTTCAATTAATCATATTATTAAAGAACTCCCACTTAGGCAGACATCTCTCTAGTTATCTAAGTGATCACGTGATCCAAATCAACTAAACCATAACCGATCATCACGTGAGATGGAGTAGTTTTCAATGGTGAACATCTTATGTTGATCATATCTGCTATATGATTCACGTTCGACCTTTCGGTCTCCGTGTTCGAGGCCATATCTGTATATGCTAGGCTCGTCAAGTATAACCTGAGTATTCTGCGTGTGCAAAAACTGGCTTGCACCGTTGTAGATGGACGTGAGAGCTTATCACACCGATCATCACGTGGTGTCTCGACACGACGAACTTTGGCAGCGGTGCATACTCGGGAGAACACTACTTGATAATTTTAGTGAGAGATCATCTTATAATGCTACCGTCAATCAAAGCAAGATAAGATGCATAAAGGATAAACATCACATGCAATCAATATAAGTGATATGATATGGCCATCATCATCTTGTGCTTGTGATCTCCATCTCGAAAGCACCGTCATGATCACCATCGTCACCGGTAGCGACACCTTGATCTCCATCGTAGCATCGTTGTCGTCTAGCCAACTATTGCTTCTCGACTATCGCTACCGCTTAGTGATAAAGTAAAGCAATTACATGGCGTTGCATTTCATACAATAAGCGACAACCATATGGCTCCTGCCGATTGCCGATAACTTCGGTTACAAAACATGATCATCTCATACAATAAAATATAGCATCACGTCTTGACCATATCACATCACAACATGCCCTGCAAAAACAAGTTAGGCGTCCTCTACTTTGTTGTTGCAAGTTTTACGTGGCTGCTACGGGCTGAGCAAGAACCGTTCTTACCTCGCATCAAAACCACAGCGATACTTCGTCAAATAGACTCGTTTAACCTTCTCAAGGACGGGCGTAGCCACTTTCAGTTCAACTAAAGTGAGAGAGCAGACACCCGCCATCACCTTTAAGCAGCGAGTGCTCACGGCGGTGAAACCAGTCTCGCGTAAGCGTCTGGCGTAATGTCGGTCGGGCGCTTCATCTCACAATACCGCTGAACCAAAGTATGACATGCTGGTAGGTAGTATGACTTGTATCGCCCACAACTCACTTGTGTTCTACTCGTGCATATGACATCAGCGCATAAAACCAGGCTCGGATGCCCTTTGTTGGGGAGCGTAGTAATTTCAAAATTTTCCTACGATCACGCAAGACCATGGTGATGGCATAGCAGAGAGAGGAGAGTGTCCGTCCACGTACCCTCGTAGACCCGAAAGCGGAGCGTTATATTAATCTTGGTTGATGTAGTAAATGCGTCTTCACGATCCGACCGATCCAAGCACCGTTACTCCGGCACCTCCGAGTTCTTGGCACGTTCAGCTCGATGGCGATCCCGAGCTCCGATCCAGCAAAGCGTCGGGAAGGAGTTCCGTCGACCTGACGGCGTGGTGGCGATCTTGATGTTCTACCGTCGCGGGGCTTCGCCTAAGCACCGCTACAATATGACCGAGGTGGAATATGGTGGAGGGGCACCGCACGCAGCTAAGGAGCGATCCGTAGATCAACTTGTGTGTTCTAGGGTGCCCCCTGCCCCGTATATAAAGGAGCAAGGGGAGGGCGGCCAGCCTTGGGGCGCACCAAGGGAGGGAGTCCTCCTCCTAGTAGGAGTAGGACTCCCTTTCCTAATCCTACTAGGAAGAGGAAGGGAAGGAAAGAGAGGAGAGGGAGAGGAAGGGGGCTCGCCCCCCTCCTAGTCAGTCGGACTCCCCATGGAGGCGCACCACCTCTGGTGCAGCCCTCTCTCTCCCTCTTGGCCCAATAAGGCCCATAACTTCCCGGGGGTTCGGTAACCCCTCGGCACTCCGGTTTTCTCCGGAAACTTCGGAACCTTTCGGTGTCGAATATAACCATCAATATATCAATCTTTATGTCTCGACCATTTGAGACTCCTCGTCATGTCCGTGATCACATCCGGGACTCCGAACTCCTTGGTACATCAAAATACATAAACTCATAATAACCGTCATTGAAACCTTAAGCGTGCGGACCCTACGGTTCGAGAACTATGTAGACATGACCTAGAACTATTCTCGGTCAATAACCAATAGCGGAACCTGGATGCTCATATTGGTTCCTACATATTCTCTGAAGATCTTTATCGGTCAAACCGCATAACAACATCGTTGTTCCTTTGTCATCGGTATGTTACTTTCCGAGATTCGATCGTCGGTATCCAATACCTAGTTTAATCTCGTTCGGAAAGTCTCTTTACTCGTTCCGTAATACATCATCTCACAACTAACTCTTTAGTTGCAATGCTTGCAAGGCTTTATGTGATGTGTATTACCGAGAAGGCCTAGAGATACCTCTCCGACAATCGGAGTGACAAAACCTAATCTCAAATCGCCAACCCAACAAGTACCTTTGGAGACACCTGTAGTACTCCTTTATAATCACCCGATTCGTTGTGGCGTTTGGTAGTACCAAAGTGTTCCTCCGGTAAATGGGAGTTGCATAATCTCATAGTTACGGGGAACATGTATGGGTCATGAAGAAAGCATTAACATACTAAGCGATCAAGTGTTAAGCTAACGGAATGGGTCATGTCAATCAGATCATTCAACTAATGATGTGACCTTGTTAATCAAATAACAACTCCTTGTTCATGGTTAGGAAACATAACCATCTTTGATTAACAAGCTAGTCAAATAGAGGCATACTAGTGACATCTTGTTTGTCTATATATTCACACATGTATTATGTTTCCGGTTAATACAATTCTAGCATGAATAATAAACATTTATCATGATATAAGGAAATAAATAATAACTTTATTATTGCCTCTAGGGCATATTTCCTTCACCGAGGCGGTGTCCAGCCACCCATCCTCGATCGGCGCGGTCGGCTCCCAGCTAAAGGTCAGAGCGGACTCTGGTGCGGCCTCCAGGACACTGTCCGGCGGCAAGGATAGATCATGCCCCTCGGGACAGTGCGGCGCGCTTGGCTGTGGCTCGAACCCATCGAAGATCATGTCTCCGTGGATGTGAGTCGTGTAGTTCAAACTTCCAAATCTGACCTGATGGCCAGGGGCGTAGCTTTCAATCTGCTCCAGATGGCCAAGCGAATTGGCCCGTAGTGCAAAGCCGCTGAATACGAAGATCTGTCCGGGGAGAAAAGTCTCACCCTGGAGCACATCGCGGTCGATGATCGGAGGAGCCATCGGGCCTAAAGACGACGACACAGAGGAACTCTCAATGAAAGCACCAATGTCGGTGTCAAAACCGGCGGATCTCGGGTAGGGGGTCCCGAACTGTGTGTCTAGGCAGATGGTAACAGGAGACAAGTGACATGATGATTTTACCCAGGTTCGGGCCCTCTAGATGGAGGTAAAACCCTACTCCTGCTTGATTAATATTGATGATATGGGTAGTACAAGAGTAGATCTACCACGAGATCAGAGAGGCTAAACCCTAGAAGCTAGCCTATGGTATGATTGTTGTTAGTCCTCGGACTAAAACCCTCCGGTTTATATAGGCACCAAAGAGGTTAGGGTTACACAGAGTCGGTTACAATGGTAGGAGATCTACATATCCGTATCGCCAAGCTTGCCTTCCACGCCAAGGAAAGTCCCATCCGGACACGGGATGAAGTCTTCAATCTTGTGCACCGTTGCCGCCGTAGCGAGTTCACCGCCGAACTAGGGTATGAACTCGATCACTGTGCTATCCTCATCTGATTCTCAGCACATTGTGTTCGTGATGCATCCTACCATGATTGAAACACTTCTATCCAGACAAAACAATCCTTAGAATAGGTATGATTCGACAATTTAGGGTTAGGTTTCTGCCGAAACCATCTCGGACCCACCGAGTTGAAAAACTTCGGTCCCTTGATTGGCTAACGCCATTGCACTAGTATGTCTCGATGCGACCGAGAATTAGAAATTGGTGTGACCGATTTTAGAACCTTGTGAAACCCTAGCAGTCTCGGTGCCACCAAAATGTGACTCGGTCGACCGAGTTTACTAGTTAGGTTCCAAAACTGCTTGGTATCACCGAGTTTGAAAATCGGTAGATCCGAAATGCTTTACTGTGAAACTAAAACTAAATTTTGGAATCATTCTTTTGCAAAAATCTCTGCATTTTGTGATGCTCATCCACTCTACCTCATATATAGCTATTCACAGGGTCAGCAGTCAGTCAGTGCAGCATGTCAGACCAAAGTGACAGCCAGAACAGGTCAGAGGAGCAAATTCACATGAGCGAGGGCACTAGTCCCTCAAGCAGCTCAGATGAGGGGAGCAGAAGCACTCCTAGTAATTTGCCCAAGGCTGCCACAAGGACAAGGAAGAAGAAGACCTCAGAGTCTGAGGATGAAGATTATGTGGCAGCTGAGGATGAGGCCAGTTCCAAGAAGAAAGTGCTCAAGAAAGAGTACAACTCAACAACAGTTAAGCCTGGAATGAAGATCAAAAGGCCAGCAGGAAGACAACCTATGTCCAAAGCCAGAGTCTCCACTCAAGCTTCTTTGGAATCCCAACCCAAAGAACCTATTGCTGCTGAAGGAAAGAAAAGGAAGGAAAGGGTCAAGAAGACCATGGCCAGAGTGATTGGGAAGCCATGTATGATGGAAGAAGAGGAAGAAGAAGAGCTTGCTGAGCCTGCACCCAAGGCACAAAAGCTGATGGGTGATGCCATAAAGTCAGGGGCTACAACTTCAAAGCCCAAAGCTGCCCCCAAGCCCAAGAGTGCACCAAAGAAATACGAGTATACCAACAATCCCAGAAGAACAAGGCTCCAATGCAGGGTTGATCTTGAGGAAGATGAAGAAGGGCAGGTCCTAAGGAAGCTCAAACCCAAGATCCCAGACCACAATGATGCTCATCCTGTGGCTGAAAACATGAAGATTAGGAGAGATCAAGGGTTGAGGCTATGGAGATAGTCAGATTCATATGCCACCAGGAGAAGGACTGCTGTGGATTACAGGTTCCACACCAAGGAACAACAGGACTTCTATGAGGCTATCTTGTTGGATAAGAAGCCCACAGTTTGTGATATGAGGTGGGTCATTGGACCTACATTCGGGAGAATGAAGAACACTATCACGGGTGTATGACAGCTTGATGCTTGTGGAGTTGCAGATTTTGTTGGGCGAAGCTCACAAATTGGAGCAGCGAGCTCATTATGCAATTCTACTCCACACATTTCTATCCGGATGGCGAGGATAGTGTGGATATGCGAAGGAACACGATGTCGATCAACCTTAGAAGAATGGGCAAGTCGATCAATGCCCCAAAGGAAGATTAAGATGACTTGGACATTTATGCCAAGAAGAAGATGGGTCACAACTCGATGTCACACATGTACAAGGAAATCCCGGATGATGCACTTGAGTCCTTCAAGTTTGGATCAGTTCACTATCTTACTTAGGGCTGCCTACAATCAAGCTGGATCTGAGGCACACTCTTTTGCCCAAATCGTTGACCATAACATGATCGGAGGGCATGCAATCAATTTGCTTCACATTTTTATGTACCTCGAAATTCAAAGTCATGAGCCTCATAGTTGAAACTATCAAGAGGACTGCAGCGGACGGAAGAGGAGTTGTGGATATGCCCCACAGATTCAGGAGTTGATAAACTCAAAGATGGGCACGAGGAAAGTATCATTGGATAAGGAGCACATGGTTCTCTATCCTGACTTTGAGGACAATCAAGTTGTCATGGTGAGAATGAACCAACATCGGTGCAAGCGCAAGAGAAGAAGGAGAAAGCTAGGAAGAGAAGGCTGCCAAGATGCCAACTCAAGCGAGAGCATCTGAATACTTTCGAAGAACAAGCGAGGAGCAGCTTGGTTGCTTGATAGCATCAACTCTGCGGATTGAGAAGGGTTGGCCACCTAAATCAAAACCAGGATAGCACTGGAAAGAATCATGGAACAAAATTCTATGATCTTGATGTTAAAATGGCGAGATTGATCGGTGTGGAGCAGCTACGAGGATGACATCACGGAGAGGAAGGGCGGGACAATGGCGATGCATTTGCAGAGTGCCACGAGCTCGGAGATCAGCTGCAGAGCCAGTTCAAGACACCAGAGTCACTTCATCAGCTCCAGCTACAGCTTCAACACCACCAGCTCCAGCACAGATTCCATCAGCTCCTTCCACATCTACTGATGCCTTCATCCTCGGAGTTCTATCTACACCACCACCACCAGAAGACCAAGCCTGAGAGACGATATAGACCTATGCATTTTCTAGGAACTTTTTGGTAACTTGTTGCCAAAGGGGGATAAAAATGTATAGATCATAGGCTTCGAGAGAGAGAGAGAGAGATTTGCTTTTGTTCTTGTCGGTGTCAAAACCGACGGATCTCGAGTAGGGGTCCCGAACTGTGCGTCTAAGCGGATGGTAACGAGAGACAAGGGACACGATGTTTTTACCCAGGTTGGGCCCTCTCGATGGAGGTAAAACCCTACTCCTGCTTGATTAATATTGATGATATGGGTAGTACAAGAGTAGATCTACCACGAGATCGAGAGGCTAAACCCTAGAAGCTAGCCTATGGTATGATTGTTGTTAGTCCTATGGACTAAAACCCTCCGGTTTATATAGGCACCGAATAGGGTTAGGGTTACCAGTCGGTTACAATGGTAGGAGATCTACATATCCGTATCGCCAAGCTTGCCTTCCACGCCAAGGAAAGTCCCATCCGGACACGGGACGAAGTCTTCAATCTTGTATCTTCATAGTCCAGGAGTCCGGCCGAAGGCTATAGTCCGGCTATCCGGACACCCCCTAATCCAGGACTCCCTCAGTTCTCTCTTGTCTTTTTGGTTGAACTTTATTTGCTTTTGATTGTTTGAGATACTACGCAATTACCTGTGAGACATTGATGATCATGTGTTTGATCATAAGCTACACTTATGCTCGTTATGATATTATCTTATTTATCCATATATGATCATTCACTTTGCTTGGTGATGAGTGCATGTATTCAATCTTTGTTATTTTGAGCGCTCCACCAAGATGTATGTGACATGGAAGAGTAACCCATGAGCCTAATTCCTTGTGCATTTGCAGTCCAAAGAAAATATTACTATGCACAAATTTAGGGGGAGCTCTTGCTTATCACATACTTCTCAAAGAGACGATGTTTTTCAAATTTTATTATCTTTTGTCGAAGCTTTGATCTATATGTTGTCATCAATTACCAAAAAGGGGGAGATTGAAAGTGCAACTATCCCTAGGTGGTTTTGGTAATTCATAACAACATATAGCTCATTGAAACTAATGCTATTCAAGACAAATATTTAAGGAAAGCTCAATGAATGGCATGGCATGGATGATGAAAGTGGATCCTCAAAATATCAAGGACAAAGGATTGGCTCAAGCTCAAAAGCTCAAGACTCTACATTTTACATTTTAGTGATCCAAGATCACATAGAGTCTATAGGAAAAGCCAATACTATCAAGGAGGGATGAGGTGTTGTTAACTTGAGCCTTTTGCTTCATGTGCTTAGTGATATGCTCCAAAACCCTCCACTACTTTCTCACATCCACATATGACCTAAACCTAAAGTCAAACTCATTCCTATCGATTCTTTCTATCCGCGCCACCAAGTTCAGATGTCATAGCCACTGCCACAAACCCTAGGAAAATCGGTCTCACCGATAGGGATCTCGGTCTCACCGAGATGGGATTATAATCTCTCTGTTTCCCTTCGTAGCGTTTGGTCTAACTTGAAGTGAGCGTCAGTCCCACCGAGATTACAATGTAAACTCTCTGTTTCCCTTTTGTAACTTTTCGGTCTCACCGAAAGAGCAAATCAGTCCACCGAGTTTACGACCAACTCTCGGTTAACTAATTACCAAATTCGGTCTCACCGAGTTTGTATGTCAGTCTCACCGAGATTACGTTATGCCCTAACCCTATTATCGGTCCTACCGAGTTGTGTCGTGGTATTCTCACGTGGGGGTGCAAGACGACATATGCCACAAGGTGGCTTCGTGAGAGCAAGGCTGATCTTGATAGGCCGGGAGCGGGTATCACGAGTAGCAGCTAGTTTACCCAGTTCGGGGCTCTCGGAGAGATAATACCCTACTCCTGCATGTGCAGTATATCTGGTATATCAGTGCAGAGTGCTCCTGGAGCTGTATCTGAGTCGATGCCATAGGCATCTGGCCTCGTATATGCCTCATATGTGGCATGCTAGTGGCCGGCCATGCTCATGGCCGTGAGCATGCATGTGGGTGCTCATGCGTGAGTCCCTGTGAGTGTGGATGGATGGATGGATGGATAGCTATATATAGTGTGGAGCTAGCTTACTATCTAAGCTATGTGGGTAGCTTAGGAAGTAAGCTAGGTAGGCATGGTGGGGTGTCATCCTTGTCCCCTGGGTCACTTCATAAATAGTGCCAGGGGACAAGTGACACTGTACATGATGGCTGGGGTGTCACGTGAGCGATGCAGTGCGGTCGTCACGTCGAGGTCGCGTCGGGCTGCGATCGGCAGCCGAGTCGCTGGGCGGCCGGGAGTCGGCACCCGAGTCGGCCTGCTTTGTGCGATCGGCAGCTGGAGTCGGCTGGGCGGCCGGAGTCGGCAGCCAAGAGTCGGCTGGTGGTGAAGTCGGCACTGCGATCGGCTGGGCGGCGGGGAGTCGGCAGCCAGTCGGCTGGTGGTGAAGTCGGCAGCTGCGATCGGCTGGGCGGCGGGAAGTCGGATGAGGGCTTTGCTAGCCCGATGTCTTGGAATATCGTCTTGCCGTCTTCGGGGTATCTGTGTCCAATTATTCCGACAGTAGCCCCCAAGCCTCCGGGCAACTTTGGCAAAGTTGGGCGGAGGTTTTTTTTGGCGAGTGTTCGTGGAAATGATCATGGGAAAAGACAAAGTTAGTCCACGCGGATATATCAAATGATTGCCTTTAGCATTGCAAGTTTTATCACGGAGGTGCCGACTTCGGTTTCGTCCCGAGCCCCTTAATCTTTTCATGTTCCTCCGCTTTTTGGCTTGTGCTCTCGCTTCGCGGACAGCCGCTCTGCGATGCAATGGCTGAGTGGGCAGCGAAGTGGAGTGTCTGATACTCAAAGTGCAGGAGCAGATTCAACCGAGTTGATACTAGTAAAGTAAATGGTGAATTAGCCTGGCGTTTCTCTTCCCGGACGTTTTTCGCGCGAGCAGACTCCAGCATTCACTCTTGCTAGCCGGACAGCCGCTCTGCGGTCTGTGGCTGAGAGGTGGGCCTTTGGAACCGCACACGATACTAAGCCATCTGCGGGAACTAACGTCTCAGGCCAAGCGGCCAGCCCCCGAGCCAACTCTGCCTGGCGCTGGGGCGAACAGTGATGCAACTGTAATGAAATGCGAAGGTAGCCCCCGAGCATCGCTCGGGGTTATCCATGCTCTTGTGGTGCAAAAAATATGCGGGTGAGGAGCCCACATTGTTTTTCGTGTAGTCGCGGTCGTCGAAGACAGCCGGCACAGCTCGGCGCTCGCGGAGTGCGCCGACTCACCCGCTGGGTGTGGACTTCGAGCCCCCGGGTGCTCGAAGCGGGACCCCGGCCGGTCAGGCTCGACCGGCCAGGTGGCGAGGCGTCTTGCAACGCCCTTCTTCTTCTTTTTCTCTTCGCGGCTGCGGCAGCCGGATTAAACTCTTCTCTTATGCGCAATCTTGGCGAGGCGGCGCAGACTCACCATTGGAGTGTAACCCGAGATTGGGCTGACCGCCCGGCGGTCAGGCGGATCTCCAATAACTACTTTGTCTTCTTGGCGAGGCGCGTCAGTACCAGCTGGAGTCTAACCCGAGATTGAGGCGGCTGCTGGCGATCGGGCGGATCTCCAGCGACTAATTTGTCTTCTCCTCTTTTTTTTTCTTTGTCAGCCGGTTGTTGACTTGGTCAGTCGGACCTCTTTTCCTTTGCACGAGCAGCCGGCTACAGCGGGCAGTCGGCCCTTTTTCTTTTTCTCTCAGCCAGCCTCTCTCTCTCTTTTTTTCTTTTTTCTTTGGGCCGACTTCGTGCGAGCAGCCGGACACCACCACCTCGTCGTTGACTTTCTTTTTCTACACAACCGGATGGGCACCCGGCCCCCTTTTCTCTTTTTTTCTTTTCTTTCACTGCCTGAGCAGTCGACAGGAGCGGGACGGCAGCAGCCGGCGTCCGGGTCCCGGCAGGCCGGGAAGTGGGCGGAAGCCGGCCGCCCAGGCTGGAGCGGCAAGCCGGCGAGCCTTGGGCGGACCCGGCCTTGGAGGCCAGCAGCCGCGAGCAGGCATCCGGCTGTAGCCTTGAAGATAGCGGGGCGGGCAGTCTGTGAGGCGGCAGCCCTTGAGCCCGGCCGTGTGAGGCAGGCAGCGTCCGGCCCGCAGGGGTGCCAGGAGTGGCGCGAGGCGGCAAAGGCACCTTGGCGGGAAGCCGGCGCTGCTCGTGGAGGTGCTTTCGGGAGTGGGGGCGGGCAGTGGCGAACACGAACAGGTCGGTAGCGGGGGAGGCAGGCAAGCGATCCGGCGGGGGAAGGCAGGCAGCGACAACCTGGTCGGTTGGTGGGGCGGACGGAGGCGGCCAGCCGGCAGCGTCCCGGGCGGTGCGGAGGTGCGCACACATGCGGAGCAGAGTCGGCCGGAGCGGTAGGCGGACCCGTAGGCGCGTGGGGCGGCTGGGCGTGCTGGCCGGGCAGGCAGCCCGCGGAGGGCGGAGTGCGGATGGCGTGGCGCGCGAGGAGGCGGCGAGCCGCAGGTCGGAGGAGGCGGCGCCCGCGACTCGGGCGGTCGGGTAAGCGGAGGATTCGCATCTCTAGCTTCGCCCTCGAGCCGCAGCTCGGCGCAAGGAAGGCGTCAGGTGGGAGGCATCGCAGCGATCGCGGCGCAACAGCCCGCGCCGAGGCGGGGCGCAGCAGTCCGAAGGCATCGGTGGCCCGGGCGCGGGCGCAGCCGGCCGGGTCGCTGGGCGAGCCGGGCTCCATGGTGCGGCCGACAGGACTCGGCGGAGCCAGCGCTGCAGGCGCAAGCCTCCGGCTGGCTGGAGCCAGCCAAAGTGGGCCAGGGCGGCGCGAGGTCGTGACAATGGCGTCTTGGCGGCCGGGAGTTCAAAGCGAAGGCCAGCGCGCGGAAGGACTTGGCGCGTCGCGAACAAAGGAGAACAGGGCAAGGCACAGCAGCGCCGCGGAGGCAGCGTAGCTGGCGGGCGAAGCTAGTGCAGCGTGTTAAATCTTGCACCGGCCAATATCGTGCGATGTATGGCCAATGGTTTGATTGTTTGACTTAACAGCTAGCTAGCTTGTACAGGCGATAAATGGAGGAGCGGCGGTGCATGCCGGCCAAAGCAAGGCGCAACACGGAGGAAAGCAAGCATAGCGGCGCGTGGTTGTAGCGGTCGATCAAGCGAGGCCCCGCCTTGCCTGCAGGCGGACGGATAGCCAGCGTCTGGCGGTGGTGACGAAGAGGTCGACGGCGAGACGCGCCACCCTCGCGGCCGCTCGGGGCGGTCGATGTCGAGCCCGGCGCTACCGAGAGACGGCGCGATGCGCGCGGAGGTGATGAAGAAAAAGGGTCCATACGGCAGTGAAACCAGCAGCAGCGCGGTAGCATAATACCGTCCCCACGGTGGGCGCCAAATGTCGTGGTATTCTCACGGGAGGGTGCAAGGCGACATATGCCACAAGGTGGCCGTGTGAGAGAGCAAGACTGCTGCTGATAGGCACAGGGAGCAGGTATCACGAGTAGCAGCTAATTTACCCAGGTTGGGGCTCTCGGAGAGATATACCCTACTCCTGCATGTCAGTATATCTGGTATATCTGATGCAGAGTGCTCTGGAGCTGTGTCACGAGGTCGATGCCATAGGCATCGGCCTCGTATATACCTCATATGTGGCATGCTAGTGGCGGCCATGCTCATGGCCGTGAGCATGCATGTGGGTGCTCATGCGTGAGTCCCTGTGAGTGTGGATGGATGGATGGATGGATAGCTATATATAGTGTGGAGCTAGCTTACTATCTAAGCTATGTGGGTAGCTTAGGAAGTAAGCTAGGTAGGCATGGTGGGGTGTCATCCTTGTCCCCTGGGTCACTTCATAAATAGTGCCGGGGACAAGTGACCTTATACATGATGGCTGGGGTGTCACGTGAGCAGTGCAGTGCAGTCGTCCGCACGAGGGTCGCATCGGGCTGTAGTCGGCAGCCCGGAGTCGGCCTGGGAGGCCGGGGAGTCGGCCTGGTGGTGCAGTCGGCAGCCTGGAGTCGGCCTGGGCGGCCGGGGAGTCGGCAGCCCGGAGTCGGCCTGGTGGTGAAGTCGAGCTTCTGCTGCGATCGGCTGGGCGGCCGGGGAGTCGGCAGCCCGGAGTCGGCCTGGTGGTGAAGTCAGCAGCCTGCAGTCGGCCTGGGCGGCCGGGAAGTCGGACTGAGGGGCTTTGCTAGCCCCGATGTCTTGGAATATCGTCTTGCCGTCTTCGGGGTATCCGTGTCCAATTACTCCGACAAGTTGCATATCAGTCCCACCGAAAACCCTAACGGTCACTAGGTTTACTAAATCGGTCGAGACCGAGTTTTATGATTCGGTCCCACGAGTTTGGTAAATTATGTGTAATAGATTAGATTTTGTGTGGAGGCTATATATACCCATCCACCTCCTCTTCATTAGTGAAGAGAGCCATCGAAACAAACCTACACTTCCAACTTACGAGTTAGAGAGAACCACCTACTCATGTGTTGAGGCCAAGATATTCCATTCCAACCATATGAATATTGATCTCTAGCCTTCCCAAGTTGCTTTCCACTTAAATCTTCTTTCCACCAGATCCAAATCCTATGAGAGAGAGTTGAGTGTTGGGGAGACTATCATTTGAAGCACAAGAGCAAGGAGTTCATCATCAACACACCATTTGTTACTTCTTGGAGAGTGGTGTCTCCTAGATTGGCTAGGTGTCACTTGGGAGCCTCCGACAAGATTGTGGAGTTGAACCAAGGAGTTTGTAAGGGCAAGGAGATCGCCTACTTCGTGAAGATCTACCGCTAGTGAGGCAAGTCCTTCGTGGGCGACGGCCATGGTGGGATAGACAAGTTTGCTTCTTCGTGGACCCTTCATGGGTGGAGCCCTCTGTGGACTCGTGCAACTGTTACCCTACGTGGGTTGAAGTCTCCATCAACGTGGATGTACGATAGCACCACCTATCGGAACCACGACAAAAGCATCTGTGTCTCCAATTGCGTTTGAATCCTCCAAACCCTTCCCTTTACATTCTTGCAAGTTGCATGCTTTATTTTCCGCTGCTTATATACTCTTTGCATGCTTGCTTGAATTGCTTGTTGATGATTGCTTGAATTGTTCAAAGATAGCTAAAATCTGCCAAAGTCTAAAATTGGGAAAAGGCATAGCTTTTAATTGGTCAAGTAGTCTAATCACCCCCCCCCTCTAGACATACTTCAAGGTCCTACAGTGTCTTCCCCTGTGAAGGAGAAGCATATCGCGAATCTTCGGGCGGCCGGATACTTGGCCGCAGACATAGCGCACCGGCTACTGGACGACGGGCAGGTTATTCCAACTCCGCTACCCCACGAGAGGGTCGTGTTTGTCGCCCACTTCTTCCGTGGACTGGGATTTCCACTTCATCCCTTCGTCCGCGGGCTCATGTTCTACTACGGGCTAGATTTCCATGATCTAGCCCCAAATTTCGTCCTCAACATCTCGGCGTTCATCGTCGTATGCGAGGCCTTCCTCCGCATCAAGCCTCACTTTGGCTTGTGGCTACAAATCTTTTGCGGGAAGCCGAAGATCGTAAGCAGCCAGCAAGCGGAGTGCAGAGGGGCCATGGTGGGCAAGATGCCTAACGTCACCTGGCTTGACGGCTCCTTTGCGGAGACCGTGAAAGGGTGGCAATCGGGGTGGTTCTACATCACCGAGCCGCGCGGTGCCAACTGGGCGGCGGCCCTCGACTTCTGATCCGGAAACTCCATGCGGCTCACCTCCTGGGAAAAGAAGGGCCTGGCCTAGGGCGAACCTGTTGGGGAACGTAGCAGAAATTCAAAATTTTCCTACGTGTCACCAAGATCTATCTATGGAGAAACTAGCAACGAGGGAAGGAGAGTGCATCTACATACCCTTGTAGATCGCTAAGCGGAAGCATTCAAGAGAGCGGGGTTGAAGGAGTCGTACTGTCGTGATCCAAATCACGGAGATCCTAGTGCGAGCAGACGGCACCTCCGCGTTCAACACACGTACAGCCGGTGGCGTCTCCCATGCCTTGATCCAGCAAGGAGAGAGGAGAGGTTGAGAAGACTCCATCCAGCAGCAACACAGCGGCGTGGTGGTGGTGGAGGCGTGGCAATCCCGAGGCTTCGCCAAGCACCAAGGGAGAGGAGGAGGAGGAGGCAGGGGCTGCACCAAGAGGAGAGGTTCATGTGTTGGGCAGCCCAAAACCTCAAGTATATATAGGGGAAAGGGGCTGCGCCCCTTTGGGTTTCCACCCCAAGGGGTGCGGCCAGCCCTAGATGGGACTTGGGGGGCGGCCAAGAGGGGGAGGAGTGCCTCCCAAGTCAAGTGGAGGCCCTCCCCCTTAGGGTTTCCCCCTCCCATGCGCATGGGCCTTGGGGGGGCTGGTGCCCTTGGCCCATTATGGCTAGGGCGCCCCCCTACAGCCCATGCTACTGTATTGGACGTGGTGGAACAATTTCCGGACCTCCGGACCCCTCCGGAATCCTCCGGAACCTTCTGGAAGCTTCCCGGTACAATACCGAAAAACCGAACCTTTTCCTAACCCGCACAACAACTTTCCATATATAAATCTTTACCTCCGGACCATTCCGGAACTCCTCGTGACGTCCGGGATCTCATCCGGGACTCGAACAACATTCGGTAACCACATACAAACTTCCTTTATAACCCTTAGGTCAATCGAACCTTAAGTGTGTAGACCCTACGGGTTCGGGAGACATGTAGACATGACCGAGCCGTTCTCGGTCAATAACCAACAGCGGGATCTGGATACCCATGTTGGCTCCCACATGTTCCACGATGATCTCATCGGATGAACCACGATGTCAAGGACTCAATCGATCCGTATACAATTCCCTTTGTCTAGCGGTATTGTACTTGCCGAGATTCGATCGTCGGTATCCTATACCTTGTTCAATCTCGTTACGGCAAGTCTCTTTACTCGTTCCATAACACATCATCCGTGATCAACCCCTTGGTCACATTGTGCACATTATGATGATGTCCTACCGAGTGGGCCCAGAGATACCTCTCCGTTTACGGAGTGACAAATCCGATCTCGATTCGTGCCAACCCAATGAGACACTTTCGGAGATACATAATGCACCTTTATAGTCACCCGATTCGTTGTGACGTTTGGTACACCAAAGCATTCCTCGGGTATCCGGAGTTGCACAATCTCATGGTCTAAGGAAATGATACTTGACATTAGAAAAGCTTTAGCATACGAACTACGATCTTTGTGCTAGGCTTAGGATTGGGTCTTGTCCATCACATCATTCTCCTAATGATGTGATCCCGTTATCAACGACATCCAATGTCCATGGTCAGGAAACCGTAACCATCTATTGATCAACGAGCTAGTCAACTAGAGGCTTACTAGGGACATGGTGTTGTCTATGTACCCACACATGTATCTGAGTTTCCTATCAATACAATTATAGCATGGATAATAAACGATTATCATGAACAAGGAAATATAATAATAACTAATTTATTATTGCCTCTAGGGCATATTTCCAACAGTCTCCCACTTGCACTAGAGTCAATAATCTAGTTCACATCGCCATGTGATCAACACTGATAGGTCACATCGCCATGTGACCAACATCCAAAGAGTTTACTAGTGTCTGTAAACTAGTTCACATCATCATGTGATTAAGACTCAATGAGTTCTGAGGTTTGATCATGTTTTGCTTGTGAGAGAGGTTTTAGTCAGCGGGTTTTTAGTCAGCGGTCTGAACCTTTCAGATCCGTGTGTGCTTTGCAAATTTCTAGGTCATATTATAAATGTTGCTTCCGCTCCACTTGAAGCTATTCCAAATGGTTGCTCCACTATCGTATCCGGTTTGCTACTCGAGTCACTTTCGGATAGGTGTTAAAGCTTGCATCGGCGTAACCCTTCGCCAACTCTTTATCACCTCCATAATCGAGAAACATGTCCATATTTATTCCAAGGACAATTTTGACCGCTGTCCAATGATCCATTCATGGATCATTCTTGTACCCTTGAGTGACACATGGCAAGGCACACTTCCGGTGCGGTACACAGCATAGCATACTATAGAGCCTACGTCTGAAGCATAGGGGACGACCTTCGTCCTTTCTCTTTTTTCTGCCGTGGTCGAGCTTTTAACTCTTAACTTCATACCTTACATCTCAGGCAAGAACTCCTTCTTTGGCTGATCCATCTTGAACACTTCCAAGATCATGTCAAGGTATATGCTCATTTGAAAGTACCATTAAGCATTTTTTTTGATCTATCCTTATAGATCTTGATGCTCAATGTTCAAGTAGCTTAATCCAGGTTTTCATTGAAAAACACTTTTCAAACATCCCTATATGCTTTCTAGAAATTCTACATCATTTCTGATCATCAATATGTCAACAACATTTTGTTATCAGAAATTCCATAGTGCTCCCACTCACTTCTTTGGAAATACAAGTTTCTCATAAACTTTGTATAAACCCAAAATCTTTGATCATCTCATCAAAGCGCACATTCCAACTCCGAGATGCTTACTCCGGTCCTTAGAAAGGATCATTGGAGCCAGCATACCTTTTAGCATCCTTAGGATCGACAAAACTTTCTGATTGTATCACATACAACCTTTCCTTACGAAAACTGGTAAGGAAACTCATTTTAACATCCATCTGCCAGATTTCATAAATGCAGCTTATGCTAACATGATTCCGACGGACTTAAGCATCGCTACGGATGAGAAAATCTCAGCGTAGTCAACTCCTTGAACTTGTGAAAAACTCTTCGCCACAAGTCGAGCTTCATAGACGGTGATCTAACCGTCCACGTCCGTCTTCTTCTTGAAGATCCATTCATCTCAATGGCTTGCCGATCATCGGGCAAGTCCACCAAAGTCTATGCTTTGTTCTGATACATGGATCCTATCTCGGATTTCATGGCTTCTAACCATTTGTCGGAATTTGGGCCCACCATCGCTTCTCCATAGCTCGTAGGTTCATTGTTGTCTAGCAACATGACCTTCAAGACAAGATTACTGTACCACTCTAAAGTAGTACGCATCCTTGTCAACCCTCGATGTCTGGTAGTGACTTGATCGGAAACTTCATGATCACTATCATAAGCTTCTACTTCAATTGGTGTAGGTGCCACGGAACAACTTCATGTGCCCTGCTACACACTAGTTGAAGTGACGGTTCAATAACCTCATCAAGTCTCCACCATCCTCCCACTCAACTTTTAGAGACGAACTTTTCCTCGATAAAGGACCCGATTCAAGAAACAATCCCTATTGCTTTCGGATCTGAATTAGGAGGTATACCCAACTGTTTTGGGTGTCCTATGAAGATGCATTTTATCCGCTTTGGGTTCGAGCTTATCAACCTGAAACTTTTTCACATAAGCGTCGTAGCCCCAAACTTTTAAGAAATGACAACTTAGGTTTCTAAACCATAATTCATACGGTGTCATCTCAGCGGAATTACGTGGTGCCCTATTAAAGTGAGTGCGGTTGTCTCTAATGCCTAACCCATAAGCGATAGTGGTAATTCGATAAGAGACATCATGGTATGCCCCATATCCAATAGGGTGCATCTATGATGTTCGGACACACCATCACACTATGGTGTTCGGTGGTATTAGTTGTGAAACAATTTCCACAATGTCTCAATTGTGTACCAAACTCATAACTCAGATATCCATCTCTATGATCACATCATAGACATTTTATCCTCTTGTCACGAAGATCTTCAACTTCACTCTGAAATTACTTGAACCTTTCAATAATTCAGACTTGTGTTTCATCAAGTAAATATACTCAACATCTACTCAAATCATCGTGAAGTAAGAACATAACGATATTCATTTGCATGCCTCGGCACTCATTGGACTGCACACATCAAAATGTGTTACTTCCAACAAGTTGCTATCTTGTTCCATCTTCTTTGAAACCGAGGCTTTTCAGTCATCTTGCCCATGTGGTATGATTTGCATATCTCAAGTGATTCAAAATCAAGTGAGTCCAAGCGATCCATCTGCATGGAGTTTCTTCATGCGTATACACCAATAGACATGGTTAGCATGTCTCAAACTTTTCAAAAGCAGTGAGTCAAAGATCCATCAACATGGAGCTTCTTCATGCGTTTACACCAATATGACTTACATGGCTGCCACAAGTAAGTGGTATTATCATTACTATCTTATATCTTTTGGCATGAAAATGTGTATCACTACGATCGAGATTCAATAAACCATTCATTTAGGTGCAAGACCATCAAAGGTATTATTCAAATAAATAGAGTAACCATTATTCTCCTTAAATGAATAACCTTATTGCGATAGACATAATCCAATCATGTCTATGCTCAGCATAAACACCAAATGACAATTATTCTGGTTTAATACTAATCTTGATGGTAGAGGGACGTGCGATGTTTGATCACATCAAACTTGGAAACACTTCAACACATATCGTCGGCTCACCTTTAGCTAGTCTCCGTTTATTCCGTAGCCTTTTATTTGAGTTACTAACACTTAGCAACCGAACGGTATCTAATACCCTGGTGCTACTAGGAGTACTAGTAAAGTACACATTAACATAATGTATATCCAATATACTTCTATCGACCTTGCCAGCCTTCTCATCTACCAAGTATCTAGGGTGGTTCTGCTCTAGTGTCTGTTCCCCTTATTACAGAAGCACTTAGTCTCGGGTTTGGGTTCAACCTTGGGTTTCTTCACTAGAGCAGCAGCTGATTTGCCGTTTCATGAAGTATCCCTTCTTGCCCTTGCCCTTCTTGAAACTAGTGGTTTCACCAACCATCAACAATTGATGCTCCTTCTTGATTTCTACTTTCGCGATGTCAAACATCGCGAATACTTCAGGATCATCATATCTATCCCTGATATGTTATAGTTCATCACGAAGCTCTAGCAGCTTGGTGGCAATGACTTTGGAGAAACATCACTATCTCATCCGGAAGATCAACTCCCTCGATTCAAGTGATTGTTGTACTTGAGACAATCTGAGCACAAGCTCAACGATTGAGCTTTTCTCCCTTAGTTTGCAGGCTAAGATAATCGTCGGAGGTCTTATACCTCTTGGCGTGGGCACGAGCCTGAAATCCTAATTTCAGCCCTCGAAACATCTCATATGTTCCGCAACATTTCAAAACGCGTCTTTGGTGCCTCAACTCTAAACCGTTTAAGCTGAACTATCATGTAGTTATCAAAGCGTGTATGTCCGATGTTCGCAACATCCACAAGCGGCGTTTGGGGTTCATCACACTGGCGGTGCATTAAGGACATAAGCTTTCTCTGTCCGCATAATCGCTACTTTCAACTTTCAACTATATTTTCTCTAGGAACATATCTAAGCAGTGGAACTAAAGCGCGAGCTTCGACATAATTTGCAAAAGGTCTTTTGACTATGTTCAGGATAATTAAGTTCATCTTATGAACTCCCACTCGAGATAGACATCCCTCTAGTCATCTAAGTGATTACATGATCCGAGTCAACTAGGCCGTGTCCGATCATCACGTGAGACGGACTAGTCATCATCGGTGAACATCTTCATGTTGATCGTATCTACTATCGACTCATGCTCGACCTTTCGGTCTCTGTGTTCGAGGCCATGTCTGTACATGCTAGGCTCGTCAAGTTAACCCTAAGTGTTTGGCGTGTGTAAATCTGTCTTACACCCGTTGTATGTGAGCGTAAGAATCCATCACACCGATCATCACGTGGTGCTTAGAAGCGACGAACTTTTGGCAGCGGTGCACAGTTAGGGAGAACACTTCTTGAAATTGTTGTAAGGATCATCTTATTTACTACCGTCGTTCTAAGTAAACAAGATGCATAAACATAATAAACATCACATGCAATTATATAGTAGTGACATGATATGGCCAATATCATATAGCTCCATTGATCTCCATCTTGGGGCTCCATGATCATCATCGTCACCGCATGACACCATGATCTCCATCATCATGATCTCCATCATTGTGTCTCCATGAAGTTGTCTCGCCAACTATATTACTTCTACTACTATGGCTACGGTTAGCAATAAAGTAAAGTAATTACATGGCGTTGTTTAATGACACGTGGGTCATACAATAAATTAAGACAACTCCTATGGCTCCTGCCGGTTGTCATACTCATCGACATGCAAGTCGTGAATCCTATTACAAGAACATGATCAATCTCATACATCACATATCATTCATCACATTCTTCTTGGCCATATCACATCACATAGCATACCCCGCAAAAACAAGTTAGGCGTCCTCTAATTGTTGTTTGCATGTTTTACGTGGCTGCTATGGGTTTCTAGCAAACGTTTCTTACCTACATAAAACCACAACGTGATATGCCAATTGCTATTTACCCTTCATAAGGACCCTTTTCATCGAATCCGTTCCGACTAAAGTGGGAGGCGGCACCGCTAGCCACCTTATGCACCAAGTGCATGTCGATCGGTGGAACTTGTCTCACGTGAAATGCGTGTAAGGTCGGTCCGGGCGCTTCATCCCACAATACCGTCGAAACAAGATTGGACTAGTAACGGTAAGCATATTGAACATCATCAACGCCCACAACTACTTTGTGTTCTACTCGTGCAAAGAATCTACGCAATAGACCTAGCTCATGATGCCCTTTGTTGGGGAGCGTGGCAGAAATTCAAAATTTTCCTCGTGTCACCAAGATCTATCTATGGAGAAACTAGCAACGAGGGAAGGAGAGTGCATCTACATACCCTTGTAGATCGCTAAGCGGAAGCATTCAAGAGAACGGGGTTGAAGGAGTCGTACTCGTCGTGATCCAAATCACGGAGATCCTAGTGCGAGCAGACGGCACCTCCGCGTTCAACACACGTACAGCCGGTGGCGTCTCCCATGCCTTGATCCAGCAAGGAGAGAGGAGAGGTTGAGGAAGACTCCATCCAGCAGCAACACAATGGCGTGGTGGTGGTGGAGGCGTGGCAATCCCGCAGGCTTCGCCAAGCACCAAGGGAGAGGAGGAGGAGGAGGCGGGGCTGCACCAAGAGGAGAGGTTCTCATGTCATTGGGCAGCCCAAAACCTCAAGTATATATAGGGGAAAGGGGCTGCGCCCCTTTAGGGTTTCCACCCCAAGGGGTGCGGCCAGCCCTAGATGGGACTTGGGGCGGCCAAGAGGGAGGAGTGCCTCCCAAGTCAAGTGGAGGCCCTCCCCTTAGGGTTTCCCCCTCCCATGCGCATGGGCCTTGGGGGCTGGTGCCCTTGGCCCATTATGGCTAGGCGCCCCCCACAGCCCATGCTACTGTATTGGACGTGGTGGAACAATTTCCGGACCTCCGGACCCCTCCGAATCCTCCGGAACCTTCAGAAGCTTCCGGTACAATACCGAAAAACCCGAACTTTTTCCTAACCCAACAACAACTTTCCATATATAAATCTTTACCTCCGGACCATTCCGGAACTCCTCGTGACGTCCAGGATCTCATCCGGGACTCCGAACAACATTCGGTAACCACATACAAACTTCCTTTATAACCCTAGCGTCATCGAACCTTAAGTGTGTAGACCCTACGGGTTCGGGAGACATGTAGACATGACCGAGACGTTCTCCGGTCAATAACCAACAGCGGGATCTGGATACCCATGTTGGCTCCCACATGTTCCACGATGATCTCATCGGATGAACCACGATGTCAAGGACTCAATCGATCCGTATACAATTCCCTTTGTCTAGCGGTATTGTACTTGCCCGAGATTCGATCGTCGGTATCCTATACCTTGTTCAATCTCGTTACGGCAAGTCTCTTTACTCGTTCGTAACACATCATCCCGTGATCAACCCCTTGGTCACATTGTGCACATTATGATGATGTCCTACCGAGTGGGCCCAGAGATACCTCTCCGTTTACGGGTGACAAATCCAGTCTCGATTCGTGCCAACCCAATGACACTTTCGGAGATACCTGTAATGCACCTTTATAGTCACCCGATTACGTTGTGACGTTTGGTACACCAAAGCATTCCTACGGTATCCGGAGTTGCACAATCTCATGGTCTAAGGAAATGATACTTGACATTAGAAAAGCTTTAGCATACGAACTACGATCTTTGTGCTAGGCTTAGGATTGGGTCTTGTCCATCACATCATTCTCCTAATGATGTGATCCGTTATCAACGACATCCAATGTCCATGGTCGGAAACCGTAACCATCTATTGATCAACGAGCTAGTCAACTAGAGGCTTACTAGGGACATGGTGTTGTCTATGTACCCACACATGTATCTGAGTTTCCTATCAATACAATTATAGCATGGATAATAAACGATTATCATGAACAAGGAAATATAATAATAATAACTAATTTATTATTGCCTCTAGGGCATATTTCCAACAGAACCTACAGAGCTGACCGGACTCCAAAACTGCATTAAGAGCATGAAGGACAAGAACATCAAGCTTGTCAACGTGATTCAGTTCATGCTTGTTCGCCGGATTCTTCTGGGCCAAAGACGGGCATTCAATCTGTGGGAGTTCGTCCCGGCCGAACACCATACACTTCGGAAGCTCTACGACATGACGCACAAAGGCGCATGGAGGGTGTTGTTCAAGAACTCCGAAGTACCTCCTCCCACATCCGAGGACTGCGGACTTCATGCCGCGCGGCCTCCTAGTCCGGTGAGTTTTCTGACTACCACCGGATTCAGCTCTTCCTAATATATTCGTGGGGAAGTCTTAAGTAATTGTGCATATTTAATCAGGACTATGTGAAGACAGCGGAGTGGATTGACTGTCCGGCTCCGCTGCTAGAAGGCCCAGCTGATGCTCTCCTGACGGAGATGCTGGTCCCGGCGCCCTACAAGGCACCGGAGAAGAACGCCAAAAAGAAGGCCCCGGGGACCAGGAAGGGCCTCCGGCGTAAGGTTGTGCCGGAAGCCTCATCCGAAGACGATGAGGCAAACTCCTCCCCCGAAGGGGAGGAAGAAGAAGAAGAAGGGGCCGCCCCATCCGGAGAGGATGGGGGCCGAAAAGGAACCAGGGGCCGGAAAGGCCCCGGCGCAAGGCAAATCATACCCACGTCGTCCGAAGACGATGAAACAGATTCCTCCCGCGGAAGCGGGGGGAAACATGAAGAAGTTCTCCCTTCCCACACTGGGGAGGATAAGAAGAGGAAAGCCGCCCCGGAGGAGGGGGCTGGGACATCCAATAAGGGAAAGGTGTCCCTTCCGGACTACTCCGCCATGGCCGCCCATAGCGAGGAGGGGTGGCTGCCCAGGGGGAAGCCCCTAGCGCGATCGTAAGTATCCGCACTCTATCATAAATTTACTTCATAATCCTTTTATAAGGCCGAACATATATGCAGTCCGGCAAGAGCTCATCCCGAGGTATCATCGTCGGATGGGTCCCTGAACGAGTCAGCGATGAACTCGCTCCCGAAGGCCACTACTCCTCAGCCCGCGGATGACACGGAGGTGTTGTCCCGAAGGCTCCCAGAGCGGGGGGAGGTGACTCTGGAGACACCCCAAGGCAGAATTCCAGATGTCGGACACGCGGGGGTTCAATATTCCTGCGGATCGTGTCGACGAGAGCTGCAGTAGGCCGGGCTCTCAGCCAAACACTGTTCCGGAACCTCCAACGGTTCCGGGCTCAGGCGGGCAGCCCCTCGTTAAGGAGGGCAAGCTGTCCGTGCCGAGGACTTCCGTCACGCCAGAGGCGTCGGATAGTCTGGTGGAAGCGCTTCGAGGTGCTTCCATGGATGACGAGCACCGTACTCTTATGAGTGCGGTGATTCAAAAGGTTCTATCCGCCAGGAGTGGACTAACTGAAGCCTGCACAAGCCTCCTGATGGGCTTCGAGGTAAGTAGGTAATATGTAAAATTACCAACCGATAGGTAGTAGCCCCTGATACTCTGTTCGGTGTTCGGAAGGAAAAGCCGAGCAGAGGGTCAATTATAATCCGCAGGAGTCTAATAGTAAGTATGTGTTTTGAATAAGCAGGTTGTGCTGCTTGCCGCTGCTGTCCGCACAGCCGAGGTCGCCGGACTAAAGCGGAACCTGGAGCAGGCGCAGGGGGAGCTCGTCCTCACGAAGAGGTAGCTCGAAGAGAACAAAGGTGAATGATTCCCCGCTCTCATGTAATGAAGGATAGACGAAATTGGTTATTCTAACGACGAAGCGTCGTGATTGTGTAACAGGGGCCACCACCGAAGTGGCGTCTCTGAAGAAAGCGCTGTCCGAGGCCGAAAACAAGGCAGCCTTGGAATGCAAGGAGCGCGAAAAGCAAGATGCTAGAGTGGGTGAGGTACAGCAAGAGCTCCATGAGCTCGGCAAGAAGTTCGAGTCCCTGGAGCATGAGCTTAAGATGAAAGAGGCCGAGCTTGTGAAGGCCCTTGCAAGTATGAAAGACGCCAAGGCCGAAGCTGACAAGGCACAGCAGGAAATCCAAGTGGCCAAGAAGATAGCGGCGGGTAAGACATTCTTTATGCAAAGCAAACATGTGGAGGAGGCATTTCTTTTACTTACCCGAATTCGGAGCTCTCCAGGGGCATTCGCAGATCTGCCACGCAGCGTCTCAGTCGCCGCGGAATTCTACCGTGCCGAGGAGGGGAGCTCCATGGAGAAGCTGTTCTGGTCCCAGTATGCTGGGGCTGAACACCCAATGCCTCTAAGTGACCAACTGAAGCAGTTGGTCGAACTCCACAGGGCGGCCAAAGTGGCTATGAAAGATTTCATAGTCCGGATGTGGCCTGGTGAGCCCCTTCCCACTAGCTACTTTGTCCTGATCAAGCGTATGGTGAATGCATGTCCGCGGCTTGAGGTTATCAAGCGATCCGTTTGCATTGAGGGTGCCCGCCGGGCCTTTGCCCGTGCGAAGGTGCATTGCGGCAAGCTGGATGCGGAGAAGCTGGTGAAGGACGGGCCGCCGGAGGGCAAGACACATCGCTATCTCGAGAAGTATTACGATGACATTATGAAGGGCGCTCGTCTCGTGGCCGATGAGTGTACCAAGGACAAGATCTTTGAATAAATGTACCTCTGTCACTGTTGTAATATAAGGACGAAGTTACTTGTGCTATGTAGCACTGTTTGATTTAAAATATTACCTTCTGTGCGGCTGTTTATAGAGTTCTGAAAGTAGGCCAGTCATCGGCTTCCACCCCCACGTAACTAGTACCGGGGTGTTCCTGGAAAAACCCGGATACTCTTTGTCCAAATTTTTGGTCCCTTAAGGAGGTATCCGGCGTAGCGAACAAGGCAATCGGACTATGTGGCTTTATAAATTTCACTTAGCCATAGAAGTCTACAATTTTAAATTTTGGCGAAGCCCCTAGAATTTGGAGGGCCGAATTGGGCGCTATATACGCCTAAATCGGACGAGGCCGATTCATCGCCTAAAGCGGAAAAAATCTTTAAGGATTTTGAGACCTCTCGAACAGCGACTAGCTCTCGCCGCATCATGCCGGTCAGTTTTCGGCTTTCTCCACTGAGGTGCTCGTCCGGAAGAACTGGGACACAATCGCAGTAGTTCTCCCTGAAGGAAATATGCCCTAGAGGCAATAATAAAGTTATTATTTATTTCCTTATTTCATGATAAATGTTTATTATTCATGCTAGAATTGTATTAACCGGAAACATGATACATGTGTGAATACATAGACAAACATATAGTCACTAGTATGCCTCTACTTGACTAGCTCATTAATCAAAGATGGTTATGTTTCCTAACCATAGACATGTGTTGTTATTTGATTAATGGGATCACATCATTAGGAGAATGATGTGATTGACATGACCCATTCCGTTAGCCTAGCACTTGATCGTTTAGTATATTGCTATTGCTTTCTTCATGACTTATACATGTTCCTGTAACTATGAGATTATGCAACTCCGTTTACGGAGGAACACTTTGGGTGCTACCAAGCGTCACAACGAATGGGTGATTATAAAGGAGTACTACAGGTGTCTCCAAAGGTACATGTTGGGTTGGCGTATTTCGAGATTAGGTTTTGTCACTCCGATTGTCGGGGAGGTATCTCTGGGCCTTCTCGGTAATACACATAAAATAAGCCTTGCAAGCATTGCAACTAATAAGTTAGTTGCGAGATGATGTATTACGGAACGAGTAAAGAGACTTGCCGGTAACGAGATTGAACTAGGTACTGGATACCGACGATCGAATCTCGGGCAAGTAACATACCGATGACAAAAGGAACAAACGTATGTTGTTATGTGGTTTGACCGATAAAGATCTTCATAGAATATGTAGGAGCCAATATGAGCATCCAGGTTCCGCTATTGGTTATTGACCAAGAATAGTTCTAGGTCATGTCTACATAGTTCTCGAACCCGTAGGGTCCGCACGCTTAAGGTTACGATAACAGTTTTATTATGAGTTTATGAGTTTTGATGTACCGAAGGAGTTCGGAGTCTCGGATGAGATCAGGGACATGACGAGGAGTCCCGAAATGGTCGAGACGTAAAGATCGATATATTGGACGACTATATTCGGAGTTCGGAAAGGTTCCGAGTGATTCGGTATTTTTGAAGTACCGAGAGTTACGGAATTCACCGGGAGTATATGGGCCTTATTGGGCCATACGGGAATAGAGGAGAAAGGCCAAAAGGAAGGAGGCGCGCAGCCCCCCTCTGGTCCGAATTGGACAAGGGGTGCGGCCCCTTTTTCCTTCCTCCTCTCCCCCTCTTTCCCCCTCCAACAAGGAAGGAGGGAGTCCTACTCCCGGTGAGTAGGACTCCCCTTGGCGCGCCTCCTCCTAGGCCGGCCGCCCCCTCCCCCTTGCTCCTTTATATACGGGGGCAGGGGGGCACCCCATGACACACAAGTTGATCTACATGATCGTTCCTTAGCCGTGTGCGGTGCCCCCCTCCACCATATTCCACTTCGGTCATATCGTCGCGGAGCTTAGGCGAAGCCCTGCGCCGGTGGAGCATCATCATCGTCACCACACCGTCATCTTGTGGAACTCATCCCCGACGCTTTGCTGGATCGGGCCGGGGATCGTCATCGAGCTGAGCGTGTGCTGAACTCGGAGGTGCCGTGTGTTCGGTACTTGGATCGGTCGGATCGTGAAGGCGTATGACTACATCAACAGCGTTGTTATAGCGCTTCGCTTCGGTCTCAGGGTGCGTGGACATACACTCTCCCTCTCGTTGCTATGCCATCACCATGATCTTGCGTGTGCGTAGGAATTTTTTGAAATTACTCGTTCCCCAACAGTGGTATCGAGCCTGGTTTTATGCGTAGATGTCATATGCACGAGTAGAACACAAGTGAGTTGTGGGCGATACAAGTCATCTGCTTACCAGCATGTCATACTTTGGTTCAGCGGTATTGTGAGATGAAGCGGCCGGACCGACATTACGCGTGCGCTTACGCGAGACTGGTTTCACCGCTTGAGCACTCGTTGCTTAAAGGTGACGGCGGTGTCTGTCTCTCTCACTTTAGTTGAACCGAGTGGCTCGCCCGGTCCTTGCGAAGGTTAAAACAGCACCAACTTGACAAAATATCGTTGTGGTTTTGATGCGTAGGTAAAACGGTTCTTGCTCAGCCCGTAGCAGCCACGTAAAATTTGCAACAACAAAGTAGAGGGCGTCTAACTTGTTTTTGCAAGGCATGTTGTGATGTGATATGGTCAAGGCGTGATGCTATATTTTATTGTATGAGATGATCATGTTTTGTAACGAGTTATCGGCAATCTGGCAGAGCCATATGGTTGTCGCTTTATTGTATGAAATGCAAGCGCCATGTAATTGCTTTACTTTATCACTAAGCGGTAGCGATAGTCGTAGAAGCAATAGTTGGCGAGACGACAACGATGCTACGATGGAGATCAAGGTGTCGCGCCGGTGGCGATGGTAATCACGACGGTGCTTGGAGATGGAATCACAAGCACAAGATGATGATGGCCATATCATATCACTTATATTGATTGCATGTGATGTTTATCCTTTATGCATCTTATCTTGCTTTGATTGGCGGTAGCATTATAAGATGATCTCTCACTAAATATCAAGAAGTGTTCTCCCGAGTATGCACCGTTATGAAAGTTCTTCGTCTTTGAGACACCACGTGATGATCGGGTGTGATAGGCTCTACGTTCAAATACAGCGGGTGCAAAACAGTTGCGCACGCGGAATATTCAGGTCAAACTTGACGAGCCTAGCATATACAGATATGGCCTCGGAACACGGAGACCGAAAGGTCGAGCGTGAATCATATAGTAGATATGATCAACATAGTGATGTTCACCATTGAAACTACTCCATCTCACGTGATGATCGGACATGGTTTAGTTGATTTGGATCACGTAATCACTTAGATGACTAGAGAGATGTCTGTCTAAGTGGGAGTTCTTAAGTAATATGATTAATTGAACTTTAATTTATCATGAACTTAGTCCTAGTAGTATGTTGCAAATTATGTTGTAGATCAATAGCTCGTGTTGTTGCTTCCCTATGTTTGTTGCTTCCCTATGTTTTTGTATGTGTTCCTAGAGAAAATTGTATTGAAAAATGTTAGTAGCAATGATGCGGATTGGATCCGTGATCTGAGGTTTATCCTCATTGGTGCCTGAAGAATTATGTCCTTAATGCACGCTAGGTGACAGACCTATTGCAGGAGCGGATCTGGGCGTTATGAGCGTTTGGCTAGCTCAATATGATGACTACTTGATAGTTTAGTGCACCATACTTAGCGGCTTAGAATCGGGACTTCAAAGGCGTTTTGAGCGTCATGGACCATATGAGATGTTCCAGGAATTGAAGTTAATATTTCAAGCAAATACCGAGTTGAGAGATATGAAGTCTCCAACAAGTTCTATAGCTAAAAGATGGAGGAGAATCGCTCAACTAGTGAGCATGTGCTCAGATTGTCTTGGTACTTCAATCGCTTGAATCAAGTGGGAGTTAATCTTCCGGATAAGATAGTGATTGACAGAATTCTCTAGTCACCATCACTAAGTTACTAGAACTTCGTGATGAACTATAGTATGTAGGGATGGCGAAAACGATTCCCAAGCTCTTCGTGATGCTGAAATCAACGAAGGTAGAAATCAAGAAAGAGCATCAAGTGTTGATGGATAACAAGACCACTAGTTTCAAGAAAAGGGCAAAGGAAAGAAAGGAACTTCAAGTAGAATGACAAGCAAGTTGTCACTCCCTGAAGAAGCCCAAAGCTGGACCAAAACCTGAAACTGAGTGCTTACTTTGCAAAGGAAATGGTCCTTTGGGCGAAATACCCTGAATATTTGGTGGATAAGAAGGATGGCAAAGTGAACAAGGGTATATTTGATATACAGGTTATTGATGTGTGCCTTACTAGTGTTTATAGTAGCCCCAGTATTTGATACTTGTTCGGTTGCTAAAATTAGTAACTTCGAAACAGGAGTTCTGAATAAGCAGAGACTAGTTGAAGGGAAGTGACGATGAGTGTTGGAAGTAGTTCCAAGATTGATATGATCATCATCGCACACTCCCTATACCTTCGGGATTAGTGTTAAACCTAAATAAATGTTATTTGGCGTTTGCGTTGAACATGAATATGATTTGATCATGTTTATTGCGATATGGTTATTCATTTAAAGTCAAAGAATAATTGTTGTTCTGTTTACATGAATAAAATCTTCAATGGTCATACACCCAATAAAAATAGTTTGTTGGATCTCGATCGTAGTGATACACATACTCATAATATTGATGCCAAAAGATGCAAAGTTAATAATGATAGTGCAACTTATTTGTGGCAATGCCGTTTGGAGTCATATCGGTGTAAAGCGCATGAAGAAACTCCATCTTGATGGGTTTTGGAATCACTTGATTATGAATCATTTGATGCTTGCGAACCGTGCCTTTTGGCAAGATGACTAAAACTCCGTTCTTGGAACAATGGAGCGAGCTCTTGACTTGTTGGAAATAATACATACCAATGTATGCGATCCAATGAGTGTTGATGCTCGTGGCAAGTATCATTATTTTCGACCTTCACGGATGATTTGAGCAGATATGGTATATCTTCTTGATGAAACATAAGTCTGAAATAGTTGAAAAGTTCAAAGAATTTCAGAGTGAAGTGGAAAATCATCATAACAAGAAAATAAAGTTTCTCGATCTAATCATGGAGATGAATATTTGAGTTCTGAGTTTGGTCTTCAATTAAAACAAAGTGGAATAGTTTCACAGCTCCGCCACAGAACACCACAGCGTTATGGTGTGTCGAGCGTCGTAACCGTACTTTATTGGATATGGTGCGATCTATGATGTCTCTTATTGATTTACCATTATCGTTTTGGGGTTATGCATTAGAGACAGCTGCATTCACGTTAAAAGGGCACCATCTAAATCCGTTGAGGCGACACTATATGAACTATGGTTTAGCAAGAAACCCAAGTTGTCGTTTCTTAAAGTTTGGGGCTACGATGCTTATGTGAAAAAGTTTCATCTGATAAGCTCGAACCCAAATCGAGAAGTGCGTCTTCATAGAATACCCAAAGGTAACTATTGGGTACACCTTCTATCACAGATCCGAAGGCAAGTTATTCGTTGCTAAGATGGATCCTTTCTAGAGAAGAAGTTTCTCTCGAAAGAAGTGAGTGGGAGGAAAGTAGAACTTGATGAGGTAATTGTACCTTCTCCCTTATTGGAAAGTAGTTCATCACAGAAATCAGTTCGGTGATTCCTACACCAATTAGTGAGGAAGTTAATGATGATGATCATGAAACTTGAGATCAAGTTGCTACCAAACCTCGTAGGTCTTCGAGTAAGATCCGCACTGAGTGGTACGGTAATCATGTTCGGAAGTCATGTTACTAGACCATGATGAACCTCGAACTATGAGGAAGCGATGATGAGCCCAGATTCATGAAATGGCTTGAGGCCATGAAATCTGAGATAGGATCCATGTATAAGAACAAAGTATGGACTTTGATTGACTTGCTCGATGATCAACAAGCCATGTTAAATAAATGGATCTTCAAGAGGAAGGCGGACAGCGATAGTAGTGTTACTATCTACAAAGCTCGACTTGTCACAAAAGGTTTTCGACAAGTTCAAGGTGTTGACTACAATGAGATTTTCTCAAGCGTAGCGATGCTTAAGTCTGTCCGAATCATGTTAGCAATTGCCACATTTTATGAAATCGGCAAATGGATGTCAAAACTACATTCTTTCATGGATTTATTAAGAAGAGTTGTATATGATGCAACCAGAAGGTTTTGTCAATCCTAAAGGAGCTAACAAAATGTGCAAGCTCCAGCGATCCATCTATGGACTGGTGCAAGCATCTCGAGTTGGAATATATGCTTGATGATTTGATCAAAGCATATGGTTTTATCTGACTTTTGGAGAAGCTTGTATTTACAAGAAAGTGAGTGGGAGCACTACTGCATTTACGATAAGTATATGTGAATGACATATTGTTGATCGGAAATAATGTAGAATTATTCGCAAAGCATAAAGGAGTATTTGAAAGGAGTTTTTCAAAGAAGGACCTCGGTAAAGCTACTTACATATTGAGCATCAAGATCTATTGAGATAGATCAAGGCGCTTGATAAGTTTTTCAATAAGTACATACCTTGTCAAGATTTTGAAGTAGTTCAAAATGGAGCAGTCAAAGAAAAGTTCTTGCCTGTGTTGCAAGCGTGTGAAATTGAGTAAGACTCAAATCCCGACCACGGCAGAAAATAGAAAAGAGAATGAAAGTCATTCCCTATGCCTCGATCATAGGTTCTATAAAGTATGTTATGCTATGTACCGCACCTATTGTATACCTTGCTCTGAATTTGGGAAGGAGTACAATAGTGATCTAGGAGTAGATCCTTTGGACATTGGTCAAGAACATCCTTAGTGAGGACTAAGGAAATATTTCTCGATTATGGAGGTGATAAAAGAGCCGTCGTAAAGAGTTACATCGATGCAAGCTTTTTACACTGATCCGGATGACTCTAAGTCTCAATCTAGATACATATTGAAAGTGGGAGCAATTAGCTAGAGTAGCTCCGTGCGAGCATTGTAGACATAGAATATTTGCAAAATACATACGGCTCGAATGTGATGAGACCCATTAACTAAGCTTCTCTCACGAGCAAAACATGATCATACCTTAGTACTCTTTGGGTGTTAATCACATAGCGATGTGAACTAGATTATTGACTCTAGTAAACCCTTTGGGTGTTGGTCACATGACGATGTGAACTATGGGTGTTAATCACATACAGATGTGAATATTAGTGTTGAATCACATGATGATGTGAACTAGATTATTGACTCTAGTGCAAGTGGGAGACTGAAGGAAATATGCCCTAGAGGCAATAATAAAGTTATTATTTATTTCCTTATTTCATGATAAATGTTTATTATTCATGCTAGAATTGTATTAACGGAAACATGATACATGTGTGAATACATAGACAAACATATAGTCACTAGTATGCCTCTACTTGACTAGCTCATTAATCAAAGATGGTTATGTTTCCTAACCATAGACATGTGTTGTTATTTGATTAATGGGATCACATCATTAGGAGAATGATGTGATTGACATGACCCATTCCGTTAGCCTAGCACTTGATCGTTTAGTATATTGCTATTGCTTTCTTCATGACTTATACATGTTCCTGTAACTATGAGATTATGCAACTCCCATTTACGGAGGAACACTTTGGGTGCTACCAAGCGTCTAGCGTAATGGTGATTATAAAGGAGTACTACAGGTGTCTCCAAAGGTACATGTTGGGTTGGCGTATTTCGAGATTAGGTTTTGTCACTCCGATTGTCGGGGAGGTATCTCTGGGCCTTCTCGGTAATACACATCACATAAGCCTTGCAAGCATTGCAACTAATAAGTTAGTTGCGAGATGATGTATTACGGAACGAGTAAAGAGACTTGCCGGTAACGAGATTGAACTAGGTATTGGATACCGACGATCGAATCTCGGGCAAGTAACATATCGATGACAAAAGGAACAAACATATGTTGTTATGCGGTTTGACCGATAAAGATCTTCGTAGAATATGTAGGAGCCAATATGAGCATCCAGGTTCCGCTATTGGTTATTGACCAAGAATAGTTCTAGGTCATGTCTACATAGTTCTCGAACCCGTAGAATCCATGCGCTTAAGGTTCACGATAACAATTTTATTATGAGTTTATGAGTTTTGATGTACGAAGGAGTTCGAGTCTCGGATGAGATCAGGGACATGACGAGGAGTCTCGAAATGGTCGAGACATAAAGATCGATATATTGGACGACTATATTGGAGTTCGAGAAAGGTTCAGTGATTGGGTATTTTTGAGATACCAAGAGTTACGGAATTCACCGGGAGTATATGGGCCTTATTGGGCCATACAGGAATAGAGGAGAAGGCCGAAGGAAGGAGGCGCAGCCCCCTCTGGTCGAATTGGACAAGGGTGCGGCCCTTTTCCTTCCTCCTCTCCCCCTCTTTCCCCTCCAACAAGGAAGGAGGGAGTCCTACTCCGGTGGGAGTAGGACTCCCCTTGGCGCCCCTCCTAGGCGGCCGCCCCCTCCCCTTGCTCCTTTATATCTGAGGGGCAGGGGGCACCCATGACACACAAGTTGATCTCGTGATCGTTCCTTAGCCGTGTCGGTGCCCCCCTCCACCATATTCCACTTCGGTCATATCGTCGCGGAGCTTAAGCGAAGCCCTGCGCGATGGAGCATCATCATCGTCCTGCACGCCGTCGTCTTGTGGAACTCATCCCCGACGCTTTCTGGATCGGGCCGGGGATCGTCATCGAGCTGAGCGTGTGCTGAACTTCGGAGGTGCCGTGTGTTCGGTACTTGGATCGGTCGGATCGTGAAGGCGTCGACTACATCAACCGTGTTGTTATAGCGCTTCGCTTACGGTCTCACAGTGCGTGGACATACACTCTCCCCTCTCGTTGCTATGCCATCACCATGATCTTGCGTGTGCGTAGGAATTTTTTTGAAATTACTACGTTCCCCAACACTCCCTGCGCTACCTTAGCCGATATAACGGAACGTAAGGTACCAAAACAAGGGAGCCAGGCAAACCCAACTATTGACCCAAGACGTGATTCGGAGCTGATGCATATAGTGCTATAAGTTCGGGGTGCCGCACTGTTGAAAGTGTTCAGACTTGTTATGCCGTATTATGAGGTGTCGTAAGAAGCCCCTGTCAAACTAACCATACCAAAGTGTACGGATGCAATATTAAATAAACATTTGCAAGAAATATGCGCAAATAGGAACAATAAGCTGATGCTATATATTGTTTCCCATTGATGAATAATACGTTTAAGCGTATCTTTACAATGGTAGCATTAAGCAGAAGTAAATAGGACTATTTAACATGTCCTATCCAAGGGCAGGCTGCATGTAGGTGTGTAAAACAGGTATTACGATCGTGAACAGATTCCACCTGGGTATTTCCTTTTGTGCGCAAAGCCTGTTGCCTCCTTGGTTTTCTCTCCTATGTAAGTCCGACAATCCGGCTCTTCTGAAGAGGCTGCTCTAAAGCAATGTCCTGAAAAATAAGAAGGATGGGTTATGAAGGTATGTTGCAGTTATACCGCACTGTTGACTGAGTCATTGTTGCGCCTCCGCCTACGCCCATGGTATTTTGAGTGCGTAATTGTGTACGTGTTGCACGAATGCTGCTTTGATGGGGCTTGAGCGGAGGCCGGACTGCTAGTCGCGCTCTTGGCGTGCCTGATGGTCCTGTTGCAGGGTGCTCCGGACTCGCTTGACGGTGCTAGAAGTTGTTGTCGCCGGATTAGTTTGTCGGAGGAGGCCGCATTGTACTTCCGCCGCGAGGGCTGCAGTATGCTCTTCTGTTCGGAGAGAGCGGTCCATGTTTCCGTTGACTGTTATGACCCCGCGTGGTCCTGGCATCTTGAGCTCGAGGTATGCGTAGTGTGGTACCGCATTGAATCTAGCGAATGCGGTTCGTCCGAGCAGTGCGTGGTAACCACTGCGGAAAGGGACGATATCGAAGATTAACTCTTAAGCCGGAAGTTATCCGGAGATCCGAAGACCACTTCCAATGTTATAGAGCCCGTGCAACGGGCCTCTACTCCAGGAATCACACCTTTAAAGGTGGTTTTCGTGGGCTTGATCCTTGAAGGATCAATGTCCATTTTGCGCACTGTGTCCTGATAAAGCAGGTTCAGGCTGCTGCCGCCGTCCATAAGGACTCGCGTGAGGTGGAATCTGTCGATGATTGGGTCTAGGACCAATGCGGCTGAGCCGCCGTGACGGATGCTAGTAGGGTGATCCCTACGGTCAAAGGTGATCGGGCAAGCTGACCATGGGTTGAATTTGGGGGCGACTGGCTCCATCTCATAGATGTCCCGTAGTGCTCGCTTCCGTTCCCGCTTGGGAATGTGAGTGGCGTAGATCATGTTGACCATTTTCACCTGGGGGGGAAATTTCTTCTGTCCCCCCGTGTTCGGACGCCGGGGCTCTTCGTCATCGTTGTTGTGCAGCCCCTTGTCCTTGTTTTCGGCGTTTATTTTGCCGGCATGTTTGAACACCCAGCAGTCTCTGTTGGTGTGGTTGGCTAGCTTGTCTGGGGTGCCATGAATTTGGCACGAGCGCTCCAGTATACGGTCCAGACTAGACGATCCCTGATTTTTTCTTTTGAACGGCTTCTTCCGCTGACCGGACTTGGATCCGCTGAATCCAGTGTTGACTGCTGTGTCTTCAGTGTTGTCGCCATTGTTCCGTCGCTTATGTCTGTTATGCCGTGGCTTGCCATTAATGTTGCGGCCATCCGAAGTGCCAGAATGTGGCGTAGTGCTGCTGCGAGCCAACCAGTTGTCCTCGCCCGCGCACAAGCGGGTCATTAGTGTTGTGAGAGCTGCCATGGACTTGGGTTTTTCCTGGCCGAGGTGTCGGGCGAGCCACTCGTCGCGGATATTATGCTTAAAAGTCGCCAGGGCTTCGGTGTCCGGACAGTCGACTATTAGGTTCTTTTTAGTTAGGAACCGAGTCCAGAATTTCCTGGCTGACTCTCCGGGCTGTTGAGTAATGTGGCTCAAGTCATCGGCGTCCGGTGGTCGCACATGTGTGCCCTGGAAGTTGTCGAGGAATGCGTCTTCCAGGTTTTCCCACCTGCCAATGGAATTTAATGGCAGGCTGTTTAGCCAGTGCCGGGCGGGTCCTTTGAACTTAAGGGGAAGATAATTGATGGCGTGTAGATCGTCTCCGCGGGCCATGTGAATGTGGAGAAGGAAATCTTCAATCCATAGTGCGGGGTCTGTTGTGCCATCGTATGATTCGATGTTTACGGGTTTGAACCCTTCTGGAAATTCATGATCCATCACTTCGTCAGTGAAGCAGAGGGTGCTTGCGCGCCTACTGTGCGGGCTATGTAGCTCTGCATTGAATTGCTCTCAGTGGCTGTGTTCGGCCCAGCCAGACTTGTTGATAGTGTGTCCGGCGTGACGGTTGTCGTCGCGCGTTTGGGCGCGCCCCCGTGATCCATAGATCGATCTTGGCTGGTATTCGGGCTGATACGCCGTTTTATCCCGGCCATGAGGTGGCCGGTCAGCCATGTGGCGCTCGAATCCATATTCCTCGGCTGCCAGGACTTCAGTCCATCTATCTATGAGCAGGTCTTGATCAGCTTGAAGTTGATGTTGCTTCTTTTTCAGGCTCCTTGCAGTGGCCATAAGCCGGCGCTTGAAGCGCTCCTGCTCTACGGGATCCTCAGGCACGCCGAACTCGTCGTCGCCGAGGCTAATCTCGTCTTCGGAGGGGGGCATGTAGCTGTCCTCCTTCGGATCTCCGTCCGTCGCCTGTTCGTCTAGGCTGACCTGCTCATCTTCCTGCTCGGCCTGCTCGAAGGCGGGCTGGTCAGGGATGTATTCCTCTTCGGCACCATCGGGATTGTTTTCGTCTCCTGGGCCAGTGTTACTGTGACGGGGCTTGGGGCGGCGTCGACGACGCCCATGCTTTGTTTTTCTCCCTGAGGGGTTATCCTCCGTTGCCTCATCGCCATTGGTTTCCTTCGGAGTGTCCACCATATATATATATCATAGGAGGAGGTGGTTGTCCACCGCCCTGTGAGCGGTGGTTCCTGTACTTCTCCTGCATCGTCGTCCATACCGTCGGTGTCTTCGGAATCGAAGTCGAGCACATCGGTTAAATCATCGACCGTGGCGATGAAGTGGGTGGTGGGTGGGCAGCGAATTCCTTCGTCGCCTGCTTCCCACTCGAACCGGACATAGTTCGGCCCAGAGCCTCCTGACAAAGAGAGAGACTTTAATGAGTTGGCATGTCGCCAAGGGCGAAAAGCGAAAGATATCCGCAGCGGTAAACTCCATTCTTTGGGGCCCAACTTTGGCTCGGCTGGCTCGGGATTGCGCGGATTTGGAACCCTGGCGGGATCTGAGTCCGGGGTCCGAGTCCTGAGCTTCTCTGAGGTGAGACCTGTGTTCAGCTCAATGCCGATGAGTGTGCGGCCTGCGGGCGGGTCCATCCCTCCGTCCTTAGGCAACGCAGCTGCTCGGTTTAGGTCCGGGCTCTGCGAGGTGATATCGAGCATTGTCCGACAAAGAGGTCTAAGTCGTGCTCATCGTGGATGTCCGGTGCTCCCGACACAGCCCGAATTAAATCGAAGATCAAGTCTCCGCGAATGTCGGCCGTGTAGTTCAAGTTTCGAACCGGACCTGGTGGCGGGGTGTAGCTGTCGATCTGCTCCGGATGACCAGCGAATTGGCCCAGATGCAAAGCCGCGAACACGAAGATCTGTCCGGGAGAAAAGTCTGCATACTGGACCGTGTTATTGACGATTGAAGGCGCCATCAAGCCCATAGCGACGACACGGAGGAACTCTCAATAAAGCACCAATGTCGGTGTCAAAACCGGCGGATCTCGGGTAGGGGTCCCGATCATGCGTCTAGGCTGATGGTAACGAGGAAGCAAGGGACACAATGTTTACCCAGGTTGGGCCCTCTCGATGGAGGTAAAACCCTACTTCCTACTTGATTAATATTGAAGATATGAGTAGTACAAGAGTAGATCGACCACGAGATCGTAGAGGCTAAACCCTAAGGGCTAGCCTATTATGGTATGATTGTAATTGTGATCGGCCTTCTAAGGACCAACCTCTCCGGTTTATATAGACACCGGAGAGGGCTAGGGTTTACTTGGAGTCGGTTACAAGGAAGGGAACATAATATCCGGATCGCCAAGCTTGCCTTCCACGCCAAGGAGAGTCCCATCCGGACACGGGACAGAGTCTTGAGTCTTGTATCTTCATGCTTCAATAGTCCGGCTGTCCGCATACCCCCTAATCCAAGACTCCCTCACACCCCCGAGGTGCATGCTCTAACTTGGCTGGGTTATATTGCTCATATCATGCATATGGTGTCTTGCATTGCCATGCCATCTGCTTAGATTAGACATGCTTTGTGTGAATGCCTCTTGTTTGCTTTCTATATCAGATATGTGAATTATGCAATGCCATGTTTTTCAGCCAGTTATCATATATGTGAATTATGCACCGCCATGGAGCCAGGCATCATATATGTGAATTATCTCATGCCATCTTTTTTTTTTCATTACGTATTCCATTTGTCGACAATCTGTTTATATTAAACTACTCTTCATGTGTATCAGCCATTTGAGCCGGTTATCAAAAAATCTGGAGTGAAAACAAGGTCTTCAGAGCAGGCAATGGTACCTGTTGAAGCATATATGTCGATGGTTACAGGGAGCTCCTCAGAGGAGGATTAGAGACAGATGACCAGTCCTATATCCCACCTGAGGTGTATGCTCTAAATTATAATGTTTATATTTCTCATATGATGCATATGGTGTCTTGCATTGCTTAGTTTAGACATCATATGCACAATATTGAATTCTATCTGCTTAGTTTAGAGATCATACATGCGAGTGCCAGCTGCTTAGTATATGAATCAATTATGTCAATTATATCATGCCATCCTGTATACTTAGACAACATGTATGTGAATTATTTCATCCCAACCTATTTTAGAAAGACATCATATAGTTTTGTCATGTCATCCTGTTTAGCTACTCATCATATGTTGAATTATGCCATTATATCCTGTTAAGTTATCCATCATATATCTGAAACTGTGTCATGTTATCCTGTTTAGTTAGGCATCATATATGTGAAATTGTGTCATGCTGTCCTGTTTGGTTAGACAACATATATGTGAATTACCACATCTGTCTATCATACAATTGTACATTAAATTTTTTTCTTGTTTATCAGCCATTTAAATTGGAGGGGGTGATGGCAGTATCTAAGGGAGCAAAACCCGTTCTTCACAAAAGACAGTGCTACTAAATCGATGCAGATAGAACCATGGTTGTCTTGGCCTAAACTAGCCCCACCGCACATAATCGAGACTCTTCCAGATTGCACACTTACACGTTGGTGGAGAACCAGCTACAACCCATCTAACCGCAACCCCAAATGGATAGTAACCCACTTCTAGTTGACAAAGCACCATGTCCACCACAGAGTACCCCCACACGAGCAGTTTGTAAAGCTACTGCAGTGCCCAAAGCACGAAGACCACCACAGCTAACCCAAACTCCACGTTTAAAGCAGAAGAGCAATTGTTCTCAGGTCATATTCCGTAGCTATGGTCCATACTCCTTTGCTGTTGCATCACTGTATTTACTCATACCAACTACTTTCGAATTTGAAGGATCCAATTGAAACTCCAATGGTGCAACAGGTATGTTTCAAACCTATTTCTTTAATGGATTATTGTTCTAACTTCTTGCTCTATGTTGATTTCAGTTTAAGTTGTATAAACAGTTATGTTCTCAGGTGATGCACATTACAAGTGCTGCCAATGTTGTGTAGTTTCTCACATATATGCTGCTCTGTCTTAATAATATATGACTTGAACTGTGTCTCTATCTTGATTAGGGAACATAAACTAGAATGATATGGACAATAGAGTGACCATAGTACATAGATATATGTTTGTTTCATGCTGTTATCTTGTCCACCTTACTACTAAACCGGTTTACCAAAATGAGTTTTGTATACTACAAGCTAAACCTGTGATGTGTCTGCTTGTTTCTCTTGTAGTATGCAAACAGAATATTGGAGAAGAGCACCCCACTATGCAATGGTAGAGAAAGTAATGCAGATAAGGTTCAAGATAGTGAGACAACCTGTTGGTCTCCAAGAAAGGTGATAAAAGCGATCTTGTAGGCGGTGAAAACCCCACGATCCTGCGTTGATGTAGTGTTCGAGATTCTTGGCGATCACCGGCACAAGCTCTTCGAACTTGCTGCTGAATCACTTGACTTCTTGGTCTCAACTACAAGTGAAAGGCATCGGTCAGCTGTGCTGCGGCAAGAAGCCGAAGGACTGAGGAAGTCCCTGCAGAATTCAGATGCGTACTTTCTTGGGCAACAGCAAGCGCTGGAGGATTTAAGCGCCAAACAATAGAAAGTTAATAAGCTTGCTAAGCATCTTGCCGACATTATGGGTACCAGGATATTGTTTCTTGAACTCTTCAAGTGGTTTCAGTTACGGACTTGTTTTGCTCTTGGCGTTTATATGCTGCTTTGTTCCTGTATTTGCCTTTGGTTGCGAACTTTGATGCCCAGTGGATGTAATATGTGTAATAGCCGTGATAGCCTAGCATAAGTTGCTTGCTTATTTATTTCCTTGTTGTCTTGTTTATTTGTTTGCTTGTAGTAAGTGTCGTTATTTTTCCGCGGTTTGCTAGTGCCTGCAATAACCTATTTTTTAAAACTAGGCCACAATAACCATGGGCTAATATTTACTGTAGTGACACTGTGCCTCCTACGGGCCGTAGAAACAGTGGGCCTTCTATGGGCCGTAGAAACAGTAGGCCTTCTACAGGCCGTAGAAACAATGGGCCTTCTATGGGCCATAGAAACAATGGGCCTTCTACGGGTCGTATCATCAATGGGCCTTATACGAGCCGTATGATCAATTGGCCAAACATGGGCCAATAACGAGGCGCATTATGGCGTAAGCGGGCTAGAGTTGGAATCGTCCGTTCATGGGCCGACCATAACGAGCCATCGTTAATAGGCCGTGTTGATGGCGCTATGAAATTAGCCAACGTATTAACGGACCACAAAGCGGCCGATTGTAACCACGGGCTGAATTTGGCCCTAGCGAAAAATAGCGATGTGGGCGTAAGTAAATGAATCTGAAATGAGCCCAGAATAAATGGGCTCGAGAAGGCTGAAAGATAGCATGGGCTGGAAGCCCATTACGGAATAACGGGCCGATAATGGATATAAAGTGATACCTTTGTTCATTACGGGCGGTTTCACGGGCCGTTAATGGGTGTGAAGTGATCTGATGTTCATTACGGGCCGGTTTCACCACGGGCGTTAATAGGCCAAGAGTTACATGGGGCCTCATATGGGCGAAAAGCGTCATGGGCCATACATGGGCGAAGTAAACGGGCTGGAATCATATTGGATGGCCCAGATGGCGCTCTTGGGCCTAATTTGGATAGGGCG
>JAHIAM010004252.1:0-63583 GCA_021605205.1 Aegilops longissima | reverse complement strand
ATTTTTCTTCCGCTTATCCACCTCGTAGAAGGAAGTTGGTCATAAAGCAAATCATCGAAAGGCAAACAAACGGTATGTCCGGACTGAACTACTTACTTGAGTATCCGGCGATTGCAGCTTAGGCCAGCATCCTCGGTCAATTTCGAACGCACTCTCTTTGCATCCAAGAATAATTTGTACATCTCCGTGGTGTCATACCCATGAAGTGTTGAAGAACTGCGGGCCTCCGGATTGAACTCCCATAGCCGGAGAGAGCGGCGCTTGCAGGCAGCAGACGCCTAATCAAAGATAACTCGCATCACCACTCCATATCGATCTCCTCGTTAGGAGATCTCAATCCGCCCTCACAATAGGGGCACGCCCTTTGACGGCCCCCGCTGAGCTCCTTGGTTGACCCACGACATCAACCGCCGGAGGTCCCGGGCGGAATAAGGGCGGCGGCTTTTGCCTCGCGCCCCTCGAACGGTAATATAGAATCACTCTGCTGCCACGGGCCGAGCCTTCTTGAAGGAGCCAGCGGGCCACGGGCATCGCCTCTTACTTATGGCCGCCACGCCACACTCCGCTTGACGCCTCGATCATCTTCTACGCCACATTGAAGGTCTTCACCATAGGCCCAAGTGAGGGGTGACGCGGAGGAAGGCTTCAGACGACAATAAATGCGAGATATGGAGGATGGACCTCCGAGCCAAATCATGGAATTCAAACCCATAGTAAAACATGAGCCCTCTCACAAAAGGATCCATCGGGAAGCCTAAACCTCGACGGAGGTGGGATACGAAAACGACATACTCGGCCGGGCCTGGGGATGGCTCTGCCTTCGGCAGCAACATGTGCTAAATCTCATAAGCCGTGTACTTGGCCTCCGCAGCTTTTTAGCACGCCCTCCTCCGTGGACGGAGGAGGGCATCCACCGCCCGAGGTCAGAACCGACATCGCTGAAAGTCCAAGCACTCGAGTCCGGAGCTCTAGGTGCCGGAACTTGGAGCGGGAGAGGATTCATGGAGGATTGAAGAAAAAGAAATGAGCCTTTGGTCCCAAGTATAAAGAGGGAGAATACTAAGAGCCATCTCCGTGACTGCTTGGGGACCCGCCGATAGAGGGGGCGGGCGAACGGGCGCGTTGGGTTACCCACGTCCGTATTAATGAGAATCCTTGATTAAGGGGAAACACGATCTCCGCTCGACAAGACGTGCTAAGGAAACCGCTTCGCTAAATGCGCCGAGGTGGTAAAGTAAAAACAATTCAAGTAATGGCTTGGTAGTGGTGTGACGCCATGCCACAAAAACGCCAGCAGATTGAACTTGTCTATATATTATTCTCTCTACGGTGGATGTGGAATTTATTTTGCAGAGCCGACACTATCCTCGGTGTTCACAATCTTCTATCATTCGGAGGAGGAACCCGCCTTGCAATGCCAAGCAATATACGCTACCGGACTTATCGTCATTGAAGCCTCGTTCAGGGGCTACCGAGGGAGTCCTGATTAGGGGTGTCCAGATAGCCGGACCACCATCATCACCGAACTATCATCACCGGACTATCATCATCGACCAACTCCAAGACTATGAAGATACAAGATTGAATACTTTACCTGTGTCCGGATGGGACTTTCCTTGGCGTGAAGGCAAGCTTACGACACGGATATGTAGATCTCCTACCATTGTAATCCGACTTTATGTAACCCTATCCCCTCCTGTCTATATAAACCGATGGCTCTAGTCCCGTGAGGATCGAACAACAACAACCCTTATAATCATACCATAGGCTAGCTTCTAGGTTTAGCCTCCTTGATCTCGTGGTAGATCCACTCTTGTAAACATCCACAATATCAATATCAATCAAGCAGGATTTAGGGTTTTACCTCATCAAGAGGGCCCAACTCGGTAAAACATCGTGCCCCTTGTCTCCTCGTTACCATCCGCCTAGACGCACAGCCTCGGGACCCCTACGCTGAGATCCGCCGTTTTTGACAATTCCATAGTTTGCAAGGTGAATTCTTTGATGGAGAGAACCGAACCGTGAAGCTAGCGCAGAAGAGTTGAAGATGCTGCAATACAACGCCAAGCTTGTGATATCCTCTTCAATGGCTTGTGCCCAAGAATTCAAAAAAATCAGCCGCCTTGAGAATGCAAAGGAAATTTGGGATACTTTGATTGATATGCATGAAGGTACCGAACTGTCAAGGAATCCAAGTTGATGTGCTCCAAAGTCAGCTTGACAAGTTCAAAATGAAGGATGGTGAAGGTGTTGTGAAATGTACTCTAGGCTTGCTCTTATCACAAATGAGATTGCCGGCTTAGGAAGTGAAGAGATGACCGATGATTCATCATCAAGAAGATCCTAAGAGCATTGGATGGAAAATATGATACCGCAGCACATTGATCCAAATGATGCCAAATTACAAAGATCTCAAGCCAAATGAAGTCATTGGAAGAATTGTTGCTCATGAGATGTCACTCAAGGATAAGGAGGAACTTCACAACAATCAAGTGGTGCTTACAAAGCCTCATGTGAAGCCCCCGCATCATCAAGTGAGAAACAAACCTTCAATGAATAATTGAGCTTAATGGTGAAGAACTTCAACAAATTCTACAAGAGTAGAAGCAAAGAAAGAAGCTCCAAGTCAAGGTCCTACAATGACAAAAGATCTTCTAGTCGAGAGCGAAATTGCAACAATTGTGGGAGACCCGGACATTATTCCAATGAGTGTACGGCACCCTACAAAAGAAGAGAAGATTCTCCCAAGAGAAGAAGTAGAAGAGAAGAATCACCACCAATAGAGAGAAGGAGTAGAGATGATCGTTATGAACGAAGACCCTCACGGAGAAGCAAGGATTCGGAAAGGAAGGACAAGTCATCAAAGAGCTACACAAAACGAAGACATCAACCTCATGTTGGTGAATGGGTATCCGCCCGACCGACAATCACTCCGAGAGAAGCTATCACTGACCAATACACTCAAGATGAAGGTGTTGCCGGTTTAGCACTTGTGTCAACCAACTCCTACGACATATTTGAATCACCAAATGAAGGAATTGGAAGATGCTTCATGGCCAAAGGTCCTAAGGTAACACACCTTTAGTATGTTGATTTTAATAGTGATGAAGATGACTTGCTAGGTGATGATGATTTACTTATTGACAACTCTAGTGATGAATACTATGATGAAACGTCAATTAATCATGCTAATCAAGATGAAACGAATGACAATGATAAGGAGAAGATTGAGCGCTAACTAAAGAACTAAACACTCTTAAGTTAGCTCATGAAACTATCTTCAAGATCATCGAGAACTTTAACGACTCATGAGAAGTTACGCTTTGAAAAGCTCAATCTTGAGCAAGAGCATGAGTTCCTAAAAGCGATCAATGATGATCTCCGTAAGAAAAGTTCTTCTTATATTGCCAAGCTGCTTACTCTTATCTACTTACATGCCTCAAGTCAAGTCTAGTAACAAGAACAAGAAAGATTCTTCTTCTAGTAGTAACAATAACAATGCTAAATCCAATATTGTTGCTTCTAGTAGTTCTCTTGATTCCACTAATGATTGTCTTAGCCAAGTTACACTTGTGCAAGAAAACAACTTATTGAAGGGAATTATAGAGAAAGGTGTATACAAGAGCCTTGCAGGGAGTAATCAATTTGAGGAAATTGTACGCAAGCAAGGAAGGCACCGGAAGAATCAAGGTGTTGGTTTTGAATGAAAGTTCAATGCCAATGGAGTTGAGTGGGAAGAAGATCAATACCCCAAGACGAAGTTTGTTCCTCAACAAGAGAAGTATGATCCTACTTCCTTCAAGGGAACACAAGCACAAGATGATCTTCCACCACAAGACCACAAGAACAAAGGCAAGGACAAGCTTCAAGAGGAGATTGATGCATTTGAAGAAGCACCTAAGGCCTTGGTCAAGTGGGTTCCCAAGACTACGTCAAGTTCTACTACATCAAGCACAACTACTACACCAAGGATTCCCATCAAGATGATGTGGATCCCGAAGAAGAAGAACTAGAGAGTTCTTGAGGGTGACTCCGCCAACATTTTTCACTCATATCATTATGGCAAGGACAAGTGCAATCATCTTCCATATCTTGCACTAGTCCAAGGAGTCACAAACCCTCATGTTGGTAAGGCAAGGGACAAGGTAACCTAATGTTTTCATGGACATCATTTTGTGTAAAAGGCCACTCTATGTCTATGGATATTCTTGTTTGTTCCTTGGGACTAACCCATGTAGGTATTGAAAGTGCAACTCACTCCAAAGGATTGCTCCAAAAGATCTACATCAACATTGAGAATCCACATCTTCAACACCTACATGAAGTCATCATCGACAAAACCCAAGGTTAGTTTATCCTCTAAGGGGATCTCACATCTAGGGGAGCTTAACTCTAAGAATTGAGTCAAAGCAACTCTCATGATGTGAACACATAAATGCTTTATGTAAAAGTGGTAACCCCACTTGAGCTTAAACGATGAGTATGACCTATGATCAAATGTTCTCATTTGACTCCTTAGTCAACATACTCATATATAGATGACCTAGTCATCGCCAATTGTTTGATAGATGCTAGAATTGGTTGTGCATGCTTTGTCACATATTTCATTTGTCATTTTATTGTGTGAGCATGTTGGATGCATATTTTACTCATTCGAGGACATCCACTTGTTGTTTTGATTGATTGGCTTCTTTTTCTTTGGCCAAGTGGATGGACAAGAATGCCTAAGAACCTTCTCTAGCTATCTATGCTTTTCTCGCTCTAACTCTATTCTTGCTACATCACAAAATTTGATCAAGTCGATTCAACCACTCAGGTGAGGAGCATTCTGAGTCCCCGATTCATCATAGACTTAAACTTCCAAAACTTCTTTGTGATTTTCGGTCCGACCGATTCCTCCATTTTGGTCATACCGAGATCACTAAGTCGATCTAGGTTTAATCTCGGTGCAACCGATTTGAACTTTTCGGTCACACCGAGTTGTCAGAATCGTTAACAGTTATGCATCTCGGTGCCACCGAAGTTGTTCCACTCGGTCACACCTATAGTGACGGGCTATATATCTCACCGCAAATTTTGGAACACTTTCTCCAAACTCCTCGCTCACAAGATAGCTCGCTTCCTCGCCTACTAGGTCTACGGATCGTCGACTTTGTAGCCAGTCGCCTCGTCGCTGGTCTCCGCCACAATGGAATTCTTCTCCTGCTGTCACCAGAAGCGAAGTTCACCGCCGAACTAGGGTATGAACTCGATCACAGCTATATCCTCGCTCCGATTCTCAAAGACATTGTGTTCAGAATGCATCTTGCCACGATTGAAACACATCTATCCAACAAAACAATCCTTAGAATAGGTGTGATTCAAAATTTAGGGTTAGGTTTCACGCGAAACCATCTTGGACCCACCGAGTTGAAAAACTCGTCCCACCGATTTGGCTAACGCCATTGCACTAGTAAGTCTCGGCCCCGACCGAGAATTACAAATCGGTGTGACTGATTTTAGAACTTCGTGAAACCCTAGCAGCCTCGGTGCACCGAACTCGTGACTCGCCCGACCGAGTTCACTAGTTTAGGTTCCAAAACTGCTCTGTATCACCAAGTTTGAAAACGGTAGATCCAAATGCTTTCTCGGAAAACTAAAACTAAGTTTTTGAATCATTCTTTGCAAAAATCTCTGCATTTTGTGATGCTCATCCACTCTACCTCATCTATAACTATTCATGTGGTCAGCAGTCAAGATGCAGCATGTCGCACCAAAGTGACAAACGTAACAATGTCAAGAGCAGATTCACATGAGTGAGGGCACTAGTCCCTCTAGCAGCTCGATGAGGGAGCGTAAGCACTCCCAACAATCTGCCCAAGGCTGCCACAAGGACAAGGAAGAAGAATACCTCAGAGTCCGAGGATGAGGATTATGTGGCGCTTGAGGATGAGGCCAGTTCAAAGAAGAAAGTGCTCAAGAAGGAGTACAACTCAACCGCAGAAAGCCGTGCATGAAGATCAAAAGGCCCGCAGGTAGACAACCAATGTCCAAAGCCGAGTCTCCACTCAAGCTTCTTTGGAATCCCAACCCAAAGAGCCTGCTGCTGCTCAAGGAAAGAAAAGAAAGGAAAGGGTCAAGAAGACCATGGCTAGAGTGATTGGAAAGCCTTCTATGATGGAGGAAGAGGAAGAAGAGGTTGTCGAACCAGCACCAAAGGCACAAAAGCTGATGGGTGATGCCATAAAGTCGTGGGCTGCAACTTCAAAGCCCAAAGCTAACCCCAAGCCCAAGAGTGCACCAAAGAGGAATACCAGAGTATACCAGCAGCTAAGAAGAACAAGGCCCCAATGCCCGATGTTGTCACGAGGAAGATGAAGAAGGGCAGATCTTAAGGAAGCTCAAACCCAAGATTCCTGACCACAATGATGCTCATCCCGTGGCTGAGAACATGAAGATCAGGAGAGACCTAGGGTTGAGGCTATGGAGAGAGTCGATCCATATGCCACCGGAGAAGGACTGCTGAGATTACAGTGTTCCACGCCAAGGAGTAGCAGGACTTCTATGAGACCTTCCTATTGGATAAGAAGCCCATAGTTTGTGATATGAGGTGGGTCGACTGACCTACATTCGTGAGAATGCAGAACACTATCCTCGAGTGTATGACAACTTCAGGCATGTGGAGTTGCAGATTTTGTTGGGCGTAAGCTCACAAACTAGAATGACGAGCTCATTATGCAATTCTACTCCACATCACATTTCTATCCAGATGGCAGGATAGTTTGATGTCGAAGGAACGAGATACCAATCAACCATAGAGGAATGGGAAAGTCCGATCAATGCCCCAAGGAGAGTGAAAATGACTTGACATTTATGCCAAAAGAAAATGGATCATGACTCAATGTCATAGATGTACAAGGAGATCCCGATGATGCACTTGAGACTTTCAAGTTTGATCGCCATTTTCTTCTCGTCAGGCTGCCTACGATCAACTGGATCCTAAGGCACACTCGCTGCCCAAATCAGTGACCACAACATGATCAGAGGGCATGCAATTAACTTGTTTCATATTTTTAATGTGCCCTAAAATTCAAGGTCATGAGCCTCATACTTGAAACTATCAAGAGGACAAGCAAGAGATCAAAAGAGGAGCTGTGGATATGCCCCACAGATTCAGGAGTTGATTAACTCAAAGATGGGCACAGGAAGTATCTGCTGGATAAGGAGCACTTGGTTCTCTATCCTGAATTTGAGGACAATCAAGTTGTCATGACTAAGAATGAATCATCATCAATACAAGACCAAGAGAAGAAGGAAAGGCAAGGAAAGTGAAGGCTGCCAAGATGCCAACTCAAGCAGGGCATGTGAGTATTTTTCAAGAACAAGCAGGAACAGCTTGGTTACTTGATAGCATCAACTCTGCGGATTGGGAAGGGGTTGGCCACCCTAACTCAAAACCAGGAGAGCCTGGAAAGAATCATGGAACAAAAATTCTATGATCTTGATGTCAAGGTAACTGAGATTCAGTCAGCTATGGAGCAGCTACAGGATGACATGCAGGAGAGGAAGGGTAGGACAACAACTGATGCATTTGCCAGAGTGCCTCGAGCTCAGAGATCACCGCAGAGCCTGTATCACCACTAGAGTTACTTCATCACCCCACTACAGCTCCAGCAAGAACCAGCTCCAAAGACCCACTCCTTCAGCTCCTTCCACATCGATCAAGCCTTCGCTCTGGAGTTCTCCCGACACTACCACCTGCAGACCAAGCCCGAGAGACGATATAGTCCTATGCATTTTCTAGGAACTTTTGGTAACTTGTTGCCAAAGGGGAGAAAATGTATAGATCATAGGCTTCGAGAGAGAGATTTTCTGCTTTTTGTTCTCTCTTTTCTTCTTGGTTGAACTTTGTTTGCTTTTGATTACTTGAGATACTATGCAATTACCTGTGAGACATTGATGATCATGTGTTTGATCATAAGCTACACTTATTCTTGTTATATGTTATTATCTTACTTATCCTTATATGATCATTCACTTTGCTTGGTGATGAGTGCATGTATTCAATCTTTATTATTTTGAGCGCTCCACCAAGATGTATGTGACATGGAAGAGTAACCCATGAGCCTAATTCCTTGTGCATTTGCAGTCCAAGGCAAATCTTAAAATATGCACAAATTTAGGGGATCTCTTACTTATCACATAATTCTCAAAGCTTAATTTATGTTTTTCAATCTTATTATCATTTGTCGAAGTTTTGATCTATATGTTGTCATCAATTACCAAAAAGGGGAGACCGAAAGTGCAACTATCCCTAGGTGGTTTTGGTAATTCATAACAACATGTAGCTCATTGAGCTAATGCTATCCCAAGACAAATATTTCAGAAACCTCAATGAATGGCATGGCATGGATGATGAAAGTGGATCCTCAAAATATCAAGGACAAAGGATTGGCTCAAGCTCAAAAGCTCAAGACTCTACATTTTACATTTTAGTGATCCAAGATCACATTGAGTCTATAGGAAAAGCCAATACTATCAAGGAGGGATGAGGTGTTGCTTAATGAGCCTCTTGCTTCATGTGCTTAGTGATATGCTCCAAAACCTCCACCGCTTTCTCACATCCACATATGACCTAAACCTAAAGTTAAACTCGCCCCACCGATTCTTTCTATCCGCGCCACCGAAGTTCAATGTCATAGCCATCGCCAAGAAACCCTAGGCAAATCGGTCTCACTGATAGGGATCTCGGTCTCACCGAGATGGGATTGTAATCTCTCTGCTTCCTTTGTAACATTTCGTCTAACCGAAGTGAGCGATCGGTCCCACCGAGATCACAATGTAAACTCTCCGCTTCCCTTTCAGAATTTTTCGCCTCACCGAAAGAGCAAATCGGTCCCACCGAAGTTTACTCGACCAACTCTCCGTTAGCTGATTACCAAATTCAGTCTCACCGAGTTTGTGTAATCGGTCTCACCGAGATTACGTTATGCCCTTCCCTAACCATATCGGTCCTACCGAGTTGCATGTCACCCCACCAAAACCCTAACGGTCACTAGGTTTACTAAATCGGTCCGACCGAGTTTGATGATTCGTCCCACCGAGTTTGATGATTCGGTCCCACCGAGTTTGGTAAATTGTGTGTAACGGTTAGATTTTTGTGGAGGCTATATATACCCTCCACCTCCTCTTCATTCGTGAAGAGAGCCATCGAACAAACCTACACTTCCATCTTACCAGCCTCGAGAGAGAACCACCTACTCATGTGTTGAGGCCAAGATATTCCATTCCAACCACAAGAATCTTGATCTCTAGCCTTCCCCAAGTTGCTTTCCACTCAAATCTTCTTTCCACCAAATCCAAATCCTGTGAGAGAGAGTTGAGTGTTGGGGAGAGTATCATTTGAAGCACAAGAGCAAGGAGTTCATCATCAACACACCATTTGTTACTTGAGAGTGGTGTCTCCTAGATTGGCTAGGTGTCACTTGGGAGCCTACGAAAAGATTGTGGAGTTGAACCAAGGAGTTTGTAAGGGCAAGGAGATCGCTTACTGTGAAGATCTACCACTAGTGAGGCAAGTCCTTCATGGGCGACGGCCATGGTGGATAGACAAGGTTGCTTCTTCGTGGACCCTTCGTGGGTGGAGCCTCCGTGGACTCACAGAATCAACTACTCCTTCGTGGGTTGAAGTCTCCATCAAGATGGATGTACGATAGCACCACCTATCGTAACCACGCATAAAAACATCCGTGTTCCAATTATGCTTGAATTCTCCAAACCCTTCCCTTTACATTCTTGCAAGTTGCATGCTTTAATTTCCGCTGCCTATATACTCTTTGCATGCTTGCTTGAATTGTGTGTAGATTGCTTGACTTTCTCAAAGATAGCTAAAATCTGCCAAAGTCTAAAATTGGGAAAAGGTTAAGTTTTTAATTGGTCAAGTAGTCTAATCACCCCCCCTCTATACATACTTCAAGGTCCTACAATAGCCCATACTCAAGTCAAAGTTTTGACAAGACAACAGATCCAACAACTGATCACGAGGACCAATTGGTGAAGATATCATCTTTCTTCAACACACACACAAACACAAAGATATCCCTTCAGAAAGAACCAAATTCGCAAAGCTTTTATCTTCCAACTCTCCAAGTTGTTGTTTAGCTTAACCAACTAGCTCGTGGTGTCCAATATAGATTCTGGAGAATGGGTGGTTTGGAAGAAAACCAAAGATGATCACTTAACTCAACATAGCGGTCAGTGACAACCTAGTAATACTTCCGAGAAGATATTCAAACATCACGAACCACCGATATGTTACTAGGCTTGAGAACAATCTTGCTTTTCAAGGCAAGACGACATGATCAAGAGCAAGGATGGATACAATCCTAATTCATTGATCAAGAGTGCACCAGAAAAACGGACTAGGTAGCATGATCAATCTCGTGGATGGTGATTTAGTAACCAACACAAGAAGAATGAAATTATTGTCCTTAACTACCAAGCAAGGGGTTGCTAGGCGATTGATTTCACACATCACTATTCACTTGTCGGCGCCTCCTTAAAATAACACGCGGACCGAGGAATGAATAATGATAGCGAGAAGTATCACCGCATCAAGAGTTCATAGGATGGTGTGCAATTCCCATGACGATCCCGACGAAAGAGGGTAACACTTCACAAGAGAACGGATCAAAAGCTTGATTGCATTTTGATCTCATGGAGTACAACTTCTTTGACCCAATCTTGGAAATGGATGAGGTAATCGGAGTTTGTTTCTCCTAGTCATTCTCAACTAGAATGGCTTGATGCACCACAAGAATAATAGGCATTGATGAACAAGAATGCACGACTACTCCCCGACTATCAATTGATAGACGGGTCTGAATATAACTATAGAGGGACAACTCAAGGAACATATAACTTTTGAGTTGTGGATGCACAGATTAGTATGTCGAACCAAGTTCAAAAATTTCTTCCTGATAATCCATGCGAGAGGTAGGATTGGCAGAGTTACAAGATGGAATCGAGAACTCGCCAAGAGCACTCTAGTTGTGATCTTCGGTTCAGCGAGGAACTTCGCTAAGAATGGTTCATGGTATTTGGGAGGAGGAAATACCATGGACCTCGAGGACTATCACAAAGTTACTAATATCCTAATGGAACTAGCAACACTATCAACAAGAAGTAAGTAGAGTGAATCTCGGTTCAAGAACCCGTGAATAGAATACCTACTACTAAATGGCATCACGGATGCTTTCGAGAATGGTGGCCGTAATCATCACACCGGGAACACAAAACATGGCTAGATTACTAGGTGACTCCCTTTAAACACCTAGGTTCATAATAATAGCTCCAACAAATATGTCGAGGCAGCTGAGTACCTCAACACACTAATTTGTGTGATTAATCTCGCCAAATGAACATTAGAAACGGAGAGAAGGGATTTGCAAATGCATCGACTATTTAGAAATCGATGACTCGACAAAGATAACGGCTATAAATGCTCAAAAAGATTGGGGACATTCTACAAAAATGGTGGCATAGCCACTCAGAAGCACAATATCAAGGTTTCGAGATCAACAGTTAACATACAGAAGTAGTAGGAACTGAACTGAGGCTTGAATCCAACAATCTTATAGGTCTACAGATTAGTAACACGTGATCCTGATAGAAAGAAGAGATAGCCTAGTTTCTTAACCCCGTAGAAAGATAAGATGACTCGGATCAGAAGGCATAAGGTATAAGGAGTAAAAAGAGCCTTACATTCCGTCCCACAATCAACTCCCTTATATAACTAAAGAATTTCTAGACTCAACTCCGACCAGTTTGGCTTGGTAATCCTACAGCAACAAAGCTCGATACCAAAGCTGTCGGGACCCCGATTCCAAGTCACATCAATCTAGCCGGTAACACCTCATATCACTTTACGGCCTCACGCACGGTATTCCCACGGGTGTTGCCTTACCATGGACCGGGACCGTTTGCGCTTTTTGGCTCACGTATATGATAGTGTCGCTAGCATCCATATGATAGAGAACCCGGGCCGACATGACTAGTCATGAACCCAAAGTGGCACTAACTTATAGGGACAGCATACATGAATCAACATCGAGCATGTCGGCAGCAGCTGCATTTAATCCGGGCTGTAGCACTGGCTAACAGACTCGTAACCCGGCTGTAGCAGTTAGGCAGACTCGGATGTCACCGCATGACATTTCTCAAGGATGTACACCGAACGGCGTGAAACACATGCCGCCACCAAGTGTCCCGAGCAAGAGTGTTGGCTAGCAGACTCCGTGAACCGGCTGTAGAGGACTACTATGGCCTCATGGAAGCACAAGACTACATTTCCCATAAGAGAGGCTACCAAGGATAAACAACTAGGTTTTCGGATCCCACACATACCAAGTATTTCAATCATACACACAATATGCTCGATATGTGTAAATACAACATGGCATCACAACATAACTCTACGACTCATGTATTTATTCATTAGGCTCCGAGGAGCGAGATATTACAAACATGGGTCCCATGACCCAACATTCAGAGCATACAAATCAAAGCACATGCGGAAGCTTAACATGTCTGAGTACAAACATCTACAAATGAAAAGGCTTAGAAGCCCGACTATCTACCAGATCCCGCCGAGGGCACAAGATCGTAGCTGAGGTATCAAGCTAAGCGTCAAGTCCATACGGAACTACTAGTGAGACCAAGTCGCCTCCGCAAAAACATAAAATAGGCAAACGTGAGTACAAATGTACTCAAAGAAGACTTACATCGTAACTAACTACATATGCATCATTATCAACAAAGGAAGGTGGGTTTAACCGCAGAAGCCAGCTTTGACTCGGTGGCTATCCCGAACTACGATCGCAAGTAAATCTTTTGAGGTGGCTTACACGAGTCCACATATTCACCATATCAATACACCACTATGGATCCACCCCGCCTCCCCACGAGAAGGCCATCCATAGCACTCACGCTTATCTTGCGATTTTAGAGTATCCACTTTCACTTGTCTATGAACTGTTATAGGCAACCCGTAAGTCCTTTTCCGCTGACACGGCTATTCAATAGATCATATTAACCCCGCAGGTGTACTTCTTCACACACGCCTCGCCACTTACCACCATGTACACGCCGTGTATCTCGGCAACCTTCAAGCGAAGCCGGGCGAGGAGTCGGCCACGACCTAACTAACCACACAAGTCTCTAGTCCAGGTTTATCGCCTATTTGTGTTCCATCCGCAAGGAGATCCGCCGGGTGTCGCCACGCCCCAAATGATGTGAGCAGGTGCCCAAGCCCACCATCCGGTGCCACTTGGTACACCGTACATCGCACCTAGTCCGTCCCAAGCCCACCTGCACGGGTCCCACTTGGTAGACTACTAGCACTACCTACAAACACCGAAACTAGTTGCAACTCCCCGGACAGAGATCGAGTTGATTATTAAGTCGAGAGGGCACTTAAGCATTCTAATGCGTGGTAGTAGCTGTTCATGGATCACAAACACGTAACTCAGTTCCTCGAGGACGGCCGCAATGAGACAACCCACCATGTACTCCTACATGGCCTCTCACCGCTACCTTTACCAAATTCTGTTCACACACTTAGCTCTCAACAGCTTGGACATGTTCACACACTCCCATTCATCCACGATGAATCGACCTGACTCAACTCTAAGCAGAGCAGCATGAAAAACAAGCATGAATGAGTAGGCACATCAGGCTCAAACAACTCCTACTCATGCTAGTGGGTTTCATCTAATTATCGTGGCAATGACAGTCATGCAGAGAAAAGGGGTTCAACTACCGCAGCATGTAACAGCTTGAATCGTTGTTGTCCTAATGCAAGAAAAGAGAGCAGGAGCGAGAGGGTGGGATTGTATCGAATGAACAAGGGGGTTTTTCTTGCCTGGCACTTCTGAAGATAATATAGCTCTTCATCGGTGTCATCGAACTCATCATCGGAAGCACGTCTATCGAGAGGGGACAAATACCGGCAACAGAGAAAGAAAACACAATCAATGCAGTGCACAATATGATGCATGATCATGACATGTCAATATGCTGTGTTTTGAGCTAATGCAACTAGCAACATGTTAAATGGAGTTGGTTTGAACCCTAGGTTCAAATTCAAACTCCATATGTGAGAGTTTAAATGCCATTTATATGATTTGGCCTAAACAGCAGACATAAGTTGTTCTAACATGCATGAAAGTGGTACAGATGGATAGATTGGATTTTTCTGATCATTTTTAATATATAAATTATTTCATTTGGAGTTACGATTGATTTTCTATGATTTTTAGAAGTTAGCACTATTTCCGGAATTTCCTGAATAAGAATAAATCCAAGAATGCTTATTGGCCAAGATTAGGTCATGCTTATCTCAAAGAGGTCAACAGCACCGTCTAGTCAAACCTCGACCAAGGGGGGCCCACCGTCGCTGACTCAATTAACTAACAGGTTAATTAGGATTAACTAATCAAATTAACAGCAATCGGCCCACCGCCGTCGACGGGGTAATTAGTCCTAAACTAAACGAAGTCGGGTAGGGCTCACACGATTGACCCTGTGGAGGTCAAAACCTGGGTCGAATGGGTCAAACTCGATGGTGTTGAGTCGCCGGTGAGGTCGGGCGGCGGTGAGGGGCTTTGAGAACCCCTCCGTGCACCATTCGCACGCTGTTGCTCATGACGCCGGGCGGCGGCGCGATCGAACGGCGATGGCTCCGGCCCGGGTGGTTTAACACCGACGGCGAGCAAGGCAAGGCGGCCGGAGCTCGTGCCCGCCGGGTTAGGTGCTACGGCGCCGCAAATGCGCGAACTAAAGCTCGGATCTGCTTCACGTGAGGCTGCTAACGCGCTGCACCAAATAAGATGACCAAATGGTCACCGGAGTGTCGCCGACATCGAGCCAGCGGCAGAGCATCTCGGCTCCGTGGAGGACGCGCCAGAGCTCAAATCGGCATCGAAAGTTAGGGGAAACAAAGGGGCTCACATGGAGTCGGTAGGGCGGCTCAAGAAGCTCGGGAGGTCCGGACGGTGGCGGAATCACGGCGGTGATCGCTGGACCCGAGGATGAAGATGACATCGATGGCGGCACTGAGGGCCTTCCAGCTTGCATGGGTCGGGCGGGACGGTATAGCGCATGACGGCGGAGCTCGGGGGCGGTCGGGGAGCGAGGGGATGCGGCACGGCGAATCATGGGCGACGGACCTGCTCTGTGCATGAGGGGAGAGGACGAGGGGAGAGCAGAGGAGGGAGAGGGTGTCGAGGGGGCCGAGGCAGCGCGAGGAGAAGACGCGAGGCGCCGTGGTGGCCAGCGACGCAGCAGCTCGGGTGGCGTGGCGCCAAGCGCACTGCAGGCGTTGTCCTCCTCCGCCATCGGGCAGAGGTGGGTGACGACTGCACAAGCTGCTGGCTGGGCTGCTGGGGCCAGCCAGTGAGCGCCACGAAACCCTCTGCTCCGCTTTCTGTTTTACTTTTTATTTTTCTATATCGTGTTTTGAAATAGTAGAAATACTATTCCATTTAGGAAAACCTGAAAATATTCAAAGGCACATTTGAAAATATTCTCAACAGCCTAAAAATACCTTCGTGATTATTTGGGCATTTTAAAATATTTATAGGATTTAAATTTCCCAAATGCAAATACTTATGGCTTGGTGCAAAATTCATAATAGCCTCCAAAATATGAAACCATTTTTATGCATTTGTTTAGCCAGACCAAAGATGGTGAACATTTATGAAGGGCATTTTGGGTTCATTGAAAGTCCAATTGTTGGAACCTAGTAATTCAAAAGGGGTGTTGGGGTTTGTTAGTCCCCATTTCAAGTTTAAGAAAAATTAGACATGATGCACATGACACTATCCTAGTGCATACCGTAACTAGGATGTGACATTAGGCGCACCGTTTATGTTCGAACCCAACCGGTTAAGGCATCAGCCGCCCATTCTTTGTCCGATCAACATGCTCAACTTGATAACCCTTGAAGTGACCAGCAATAATGTCCACCTCTCGTCGATAAGCCGCCATGAGTGGGTCCTTAGAATCCCAAGCACCGGCCGAGCTACCAAATCTGAGTCACCAAAGCACCTCACTCGGCTTAAATTCATCTCCTTAGCTATCCTGAGGCCATGAAGCAAAGCCTCATATTTAGCTGCATTGTTAGTACAAGGGAACATCAGCCTTAAAACGTAAAAAAATTTGTCACCTCTTGGGGAAGTTAAGACAACTCCAGCCCCAGAGCCTTCCAACTGTCTGGACCCATCAAAGTGAATAGTCCAATATGTGTTGTCCGTTTCTCCTCGTGCATCTCAGAATTCGTCCAATCATTGATAAAATCCACAAGGGCATGAGATTTTATTGTTGTGCGAGGCACATACTTCAAACCATGAGGTCCAAGCTCAATGGTCCACTTGGTGATTCGCCCGTAGCTTCCTCGTTCGGTAATATCTCCTAGGGAGCGTAATCCAACCACGTTGATAGGATGACTAAAGAAATACTATTTGAGCTATGGCTTGCCATAAAGACTCCATATACCAGCTTCGCCAATGTGGATCTCGCTATTTAGACTCAATGAGCACTTCACCGATATAATAAACCGGACGTTGAACCGATGCTCCTTTCCTTGCTCTTTTCCTCTCCACCACTATAGCCACATCGATATCTCGCTATTAGCAGCCACATATAACAACAAAGGCTCCTTATCATCAGAGCAGCGAGAACCGTGGTTCAGCCAGCTTGTTTTTAAGTGCTTCAAATGCCTCATTAGCAGCATTACTCCAAACGAAATCGCCTGCCTTCTTCATCACCGATATAGAGGGATAGCCTTCTCCCCAAAGCGCTTATGAACTGCTCAACGCCGCTATCCTACTTGCTAATCGCCGGACGCCATTCACACTTTAGTTTAGCCAGGAAGTGATAGCCTCGATCTTCTCCGGGTTAGCCTCAATTCCCCACTCAAACTAGAAAACCCTAGCTTGCCCGCTGGTACACCAAAAACACACTTGGCCGGATTACATAATCTTGTAGACCAAGATTGTCAAAAGTCTCCTTCAAGTCATCTATCAAGGTTTCTTCTTTCCGGATTACACCACAATATCATCCACGTAAGCATGAACATTGCGCCCAATCTGATTATGAAGACAATTCTGCACACATCGCTGGTAAGTCGCCGGCACTCAGAGGACCTTGAAGTATATCTAGAGGGGGTGATTAGACTACTTGACCAATAAAAACTTAACCTTTTCCCAATTTTAGAGTTTGGCAGATTTTAGCTATTTTAGGACAAGTCAAGCAATCATCACACAATTCAAGCAAGCATGCAAAGAGTGTATAGGCAGCGGAAATTAAAGCATGCAACTTGCAAGAAAGTAAGGGAAGGGTTTGGAGGATTCAAACGCAATTGGAGACATGGATGTTTTTATGCGGTTCCGATAGGTGGTGCTATCGTACATCCACGCTTGATGGAGACTTCAACCCACTAAGGGTAACGGCCACGCGAGTCCATGGAGGATCCACCCACCTAAGGGTCCACAAAGAAGCAACCTTGTCTATCCCACCATGGCCGCCGCCCACTTAAGGACTTGCCTCACTAGCGTGTAGATCTTCACGAAGTAGGCGATCTCCTTGCCCTTATAAACTCCTTGCATTAACTCCACAATCTTGTCTGAGGCTCCCAAGTGACACCTAGCCAATCTAGGTGACACCACTTCCAAGAAGTAACAAATGGTGCGTTGATGATGAACTCCTTGCTCTTGTGCTTCAAATGATAGTCTCCCAAGACTCAACTCCTCTCATAGGTTTTGGATCCGTGGAAAGAGGGTTTGAGGATAGCAACTTGGGGAAGGCTAGAGATCAAGATTCATATGGTAGGAACGGAATATCTTGGCCTCAACACATGAGTAGGTGGTTCTCTCTAAATGGTAAGTTGGAAGTGTAGGTTCGTTCGATGGCTCTTCCACTAATGAAGAGGAGGTGGAGGGGTATATATAGCCTCCACACAAAATCTAATCGTTATACACAATTTACCAAACTCGTGGGACCGAATCGTTAAACTCGGCCGGACCGACTTAGTAAACCTAGTGACCGTAGTGATTTTCGTGGGACTGACATGCATCTCGGTGAGGCCGATTCGTTAGGGTTAGGCATAACGTAATCTCGGTGAGACCGACATACAAACTCGGTGAGACCGATTTGGTAATAAGCTTTCAGAGAGTTGGTCGTTAACTCGGTGGGACCGATTTGTTCTTTCGTGAGACCAATGTTACAAAAAGGAAACAGAGAGTTTACATTGCAATCTCGGTGGGACCGATCGCCACTTAGGTTAGACCAAACGTTAAGGAGGGAAACAGAGAGATCAAGAACCCATCTCGGTGAGACCGAGATCCCTATCAAGAAGACCGATTTGCTTAGGGTTTGTGGCAAGGGCTATGACTTTTGGAATCGGTATACCGATAGAAAGAATCGTGTGACCGATTTTGGCTTTAGGTTTAGGTCATTTGTGGATGTGGGAAAGTAGTTGAGGGTTTTGGAGCATATCACTAAGCACATGAAGCAAGAGGCTCATTAAGCAACACCTCATCCCTTCTTGACAAGATTGGCTTTTCCTATAGACTCAATGTGATCTTGGATCACTAAATGTAAAATGAAGAGTCTTGAGATTTTGAGCTTGAGCCAACCTTTGTCCTTAGTATTTTGAGGGATCCACTTTCATCATCCATGCCATGCCATTCATTGAGCTTTCCTGAAATAATAGTCTTGGAATAGCATTAGCTCAATGAGCTATATGTTGTTATGAATTACCAAAGCCACCTAGGGATAGTTGCACTTTCACACTCTTGAGCCCAAAAGGCATAGACACATAACAGAAGGCTCCAAAGGGAGTGATAAAAGCTGTCTTCTGCTAGTCCTTAACTGCCATCTTGATCTGATGATAACCAGAATAAGCATCCAAAAAACTCAAACGCTCACAACCCGCCGTAGCATCAATAATTTGATCAATACGAGGGAGAGCAAAAGGATCAGCCGGACAAGCCTTGTTTAAATCTGTGTAATCCACACACATACGCCAAGTGTCGTTCTTCTTAAATACCAAAGACCGGGTTAGCCAACCACTCAGGATGAAAAACTTCAACAATGAACCCGACCGCCAAGAGCAGGGCTACCTCTTCACCAATAGCCTTACGCCTTTCTTCATTAAAACGACGCAGAAATTGCTTGACTGGTTTAAACTTCGGATCAATATTGAGAGTGTGCTCAGCGGGTTCTCTCGGTACACCTGGCATGTCAGAAGGCTTGCATGCAAAAATGTCCCGGTTCTCATGGATGAACCCGATGAGCGTGCTTTCCTATTTTGATCCAGATTAGCACTGATGCTGAACTGCTTGGATGAATCGCCAGGAACGAAGTCAACTAGCTTGGTATCATCCGCCGATTTAAACTTCAAAGCCGGGTCATGTTCCGTGGTTGGTTTTTTCAAAGATGTCATGTTAGCCGGATCAACATTGTCCTTATAAAATTTTAACTCCTCCGCTGTAATAAACCAACTCAAAGATAAGCTGCATCACCTTCTTCACACTCCAAAGCTAGCTTCCGGCCCCATGCAATCGTGATGGTCCCTTGTAACCCGCATCTTAAGCTGCAGATAAACATAACAAGGTCGTGCCATGAACTTGGCATAGGCTCACGCCCAAATAGAGCATGATAAGGACTTTTGATCTTCAACACTTCAAAGGTCAATATTTCAGACCTCGAATCATGATCATCCCCAAATGCAACCTCCGTAGCTATTTTCCCAACCGGTTTGCCGACTTGCTGTGCACCACGCCATGAAAGACAGATTTGATGGCTTAAGATTTTTATCACCAGCCCCATGCGACGGAAGGTTTCATAATAAAGGATATTGATGTGCTACTCCGGCCCATGAGTACCTTAGTGAATTTATATCCTCCAACCCGAGGCACCACCACCAAAGCTGTGTGACCCGGATTATCAACCCAGTATGGGTGATCCTCACGACTCCACACAATAGGCTGCTCGCATCAAATAAGTAACGGGAATCGCCGGCTCAACGACGCTCACAACCCTTTATGGAGCTTCGTCCCGCTTGCATAAACTTGTGGTGACGACGTGGTATCGCCCACTATTCAACTGCTGGTTACTCGATACCCAGATTGTTGTTGTTGATTTCCCGACAGATCACTGATGATAATCGCCTCGATTGCCTTGATTTTGATGACCCCGAAGCCGTAATTAGAACCGCCGCCACCATAACCCGTCCCCGAGAACTGCCGCCACCATAACTCGGACAGAACCGGAGCCACCACCGCCCATGATCATTCCGAACAAATCAGAATTTTAAACTCCTTCATAATGGCAAATCCTTCCAAAGGTGAGTGGATGGCCTTTCACGTGATCCGTGTTTCGCATGTATGATTTAGCGATACCGAGATTGACAATTGGTCCTCCGTCCGAGGAGGTGGCTTTCTCACGGCGCCGACTATTATTCTGCCAGATTGGCATTGGCCACAAAATCTGAGTTACCATCCGCTTTACGCTACTATTGCCCCTCGCTCGCCGGTTATGATGTCGACCTTTGGTGTTGCCACTCTTTTTTTCCCTTTCTGGCTTTTCATCATCGCACTCGGGTCCTTGGTTCTATCGTAGTCGGCTTATTTAACTAAAGCTGCCATGAGCGTTCCCATCGCTACAAAAAAAAGGCACATCCATGACATTTTGGGCCGAACTAATTTTTTTCCTCCGTCATATATATGACACTTCTATGATGATAATTCGACAAAACCCGATATCATCATAGATGTGGTGGGCTCCTACTTCCGACAAAAAATCATGATGTAAAATGGGCTTTTCGCCGGGCGGCCGGAGACGAGCTGCATGACATTCTTGGGCCCCCATGATGGAAAACCGTGGTAGAAGCGAGGGCGAGGAAAATTTCGGGAGTTCCCTGCCACGGTGGGAGGTCGGGGCTAAGCGATGCGCTGCTTTCTCGTGACACGACGCTGCTGCGTGTGTGCGGGCATTGGCTCTAATCAACCCGAGTGAGGCGCTGGGCTCTAATCAACTCGAGTGATTGCAATCGCAGGCTACGCTATCGAACCCGAGTGATCGATCGATGGTCGTTAATCAACCCTATCGAGCGATTCTTCGCTACTACCGCTAATCGAACCCAATTGATGCCTGCCTGGATGAACAGGAGCGCTATGGGGGTGGATGAACAGGAGCGGTGGCGTTGTTTCCGGATGAACAGACCCCGTGGTGTGGTGGAGGGCTGGATGAACAGAGATGGTAGAGGGTGCCCGTGGAGGGGTGGTTGAACAGACCCCGTGGTGTGGAGGGCTGGATGAACAGAGACGGTGGAGGGGTGCCCGGAGGGGTGGTTGAACAGACCCCGTGGTGTGGAGGGCTGGATGAACAGAGACGGTGGAGAGGTGGTTGAACAAGAGCCGTGGAGTAGCGTGGTGGAGGCTGGATGAACAGAGCCCGTGGAGGCCGGAGGAGGTCGACGTAGCCTGTGGAGGCTAGAGGAGGTCGACGGTGGAGATGAACAGATCCCGTGGAGTCCTGCTTATGTACGCCACAACGCCCCCGGCGAACAGACCTCTGCTTTTGACCAGAAGGCCCAACACAAGTCCGCTTGGTCTGCTTTGTGGTACGCCACACCCTCCCGATCAACAGGACTCCCTGCTTTGACCGTAGGGAGGTACGTTTATCCATTTTGCGGTACGCCACACCCTCCCGGATCAATAGGACCCCTGCTTTCGACCGTGACGAGGTCCATTTCCTCCGCTTTGCGGCACGCCACACCCTCCCGATCAACATGACCCTGCTTTCAAACGTGGGCCGGTCGAACACAAGGCCGCTTCTCTCGCTCAGCGGGTACGCCAGCCTCGCTTCCATCGCCTGCTCCGGCCCAAGCCCTCTCGGCGAACACGACCACGCATTCCGCTCCGACCCAGCCGGTTGGCTCCCACGCTTGCTGTTGCTCCCGATGAACACGACGCTGCCTGCTGCTCTCCCATGAACACGACGCATTCCGCTGCCTCCCATGAACACGCATTTACGACGCTGTTTCTCCGCTCGACCCAGCCATGTCAACGAGCCCCGGCCGACGTATGCACGGTAGTAGCTGCCGAGACCCCGCCAGATGTACACATACGTGGCCATATTTTCTTTCTTGCACCCTCGTCAGCTGTATATGCGTACATGCTACGCGGCGCTTCTACTACAACACACGCGCCGCTTACATCCACCAAAGATATATGTACGCACACGTCACACCAGAATGACAACGCTTGGCACGCTTCACCAGGTGGGTCCCGATCGTCAGCACTTCCATTGCGTATAAGATGTAGCTGGTGGGTTCCAAGAGCTAGGGGTGAGGGAGTCCTGATTAGGGGTGTCCGGATAGCCGGACTACCATCATCACCGAACTATCATCCGCCGGACTATCATCATCGACCGACTCCAAGACTATGAAGATACAAGATTGAAGACTTCTCCCGTGTCCGGATGGGACTTTCCTTGGCGTGAAGGCAAGCTTGGCGATACGGATATGTAGATCTCCTACCATTGTAACCGATTTATGTAACCCTAGCCCTCTCCGTGTCTATATAAACCGGATGGCTCTAGTCCAGAGGACTACGATCACAACAACCCTTACAATCATACCATAGGCTAGCTTCTAGGGTTTAGCCTCCTTGATCTCGTGGTAGATCCACTCTTGTAAACATCCACAATATCAATATCAATCAAGCAGACGAGGGTTTTACCTCCATCAAGAGGGCCCAACTCCGGTAAAACATCGTGTCCCTCGCCTCCTCGTTACCATCCGCCTAGACGCACGCCGGGACCCCTACCCGAGATCCGCCGGTTTTGACAATCGACATTGGTGCTTTCATTGAGAGTTCCTTCCGTCGCCACCGATAGGCTTGATGGCCTCTTCAATCAACAACGACGCAGTCCTCGGTGAGACTTTTCTCCCGGACAGATCTTCAGATTCGGCGGCTTCGCACCACGGGCCAACTCGCTGGCCATCTCGAGCAGATCGAAGCTACGCCCCGGCCGCCGTGTCAGTTTGAAGCCTAAACTTCACGGCCGATATCCGCGGGACTTGATCTTCGATGGATCTGAGCCACAGCCGAGCGCGCGCTGCTGTCACGATGGGCATGACTTAACTTCGCCACGGACGGCACCTTGAGGTCAAGACATCTAATCCGCCCGACCCATAGTCCGGAGCCGATCGCCGGATCGAGGACGGATGGTTGGACACCGCCGAGCTGAACTTCTACGGCGATGGAGCCGACACTTACCTTGTCCCGCATAAAGCTTCATGACTCGAGGTGCCGGACTTCTACCGACTAACCTCCCGCTACCGCCAAATAACCGATTACGCCGATCATGGAATTCACCGCCATGGACATCTTTTCAAGCACTCGCTTCGGGCGATATCATAAATTCATCAAGCATCTTCGCTATTCGAGACCCCGGCCGAATCCACGCCAGACGGTTGGGACGCGGACGACGAAGAAATTCAGAGCCCACCCACTACCCACTTCAGAGCCACCGCCGACGATTTAACCGACGATTTCGACCACGATTCAAAACATCGACGGTATGGACGACGATGCCGAGACTACTAAGAACCAGTGCCTACAGACACCGGAAGACCACCGCCATATGACATATACATGGTGGACACCCCAAAAGATGGGGACGGCGAAGAAGCAAGCAGAGGCCGATTCCTTAAAGAACAGCCCAAGCGCCGACGCCAAGGGCGCCGGGCCAAAATCCCGCCACGGCAAGAATGGAGATTCCGCACAGAGATAATAACACCCCGTAAAGTGCCGAAGACAACTCCTCCAAAGACGATCCAAATAGCAGGAGGAGGCGTAGCAAGCCCTCACGAGAGGGCGGCGTGATTTAAGAGGTCGAGGATGACAATTACTTACCTCCTCCGAGACGAGGCAAGCCTCGACGACGATTTAATCTGTCGTGCTCGAGGATCCCATCGAACAAGAGCATTTTAGACGCAGGCAATGGCCACGGCAAACAGCCTAAAGAAAAGCAGCAACAGCTTCAAGCTGATCAAGACCCATCGCCGACAGATGGACCGAGGTCCTCGCGTCAAGAGTATGAACTCAATGCCCCTCCAAAAGTTACCCAAAACGCAAGTTGCTCCTCGATTAGAGGAGGAGGCATACAAACCTGCATCACCAGCGACAACACGGCAGATCGACCACCTCGTGGTCGCGACAGAGAGGCATGCAAGCCCTTCACCAAAACCATACCCCGCATCGCTTCAAAAAGCATGAAGCCACGGGGAACGCTACCGGACTTAAGTAGATATATTGAGGACAAGGCAAGACAATCCAGATCTATCTATGGATCACGCGAGCGCCCCAAGACCCACGATTTAACACCGCCGCTACCGATACAACTACTCCGCCGGGTCAACACAGCGATAACGCCTTCGAGCTACGCCGCGATATTGCTCAATACAGAGGCGCCAAGACACCCACTATGCTTCACCGACGAAGTAATGGATCATCAAATCCTCAAGGGTTTAAACCCCTTAATATCGAATCCTACGATGGCACAATGCACCCGCGGTTTGGATTGAGGATTATCTTCTCCATATACACGGGCTCCGGCGCACGCATCTTCACGCCATCAAATATCTCCCGCTTGCTTAAAGGACCAGCTCGGCATTGGCTTAACAGCCTGCCCGCAGAGTCAATTGATGTTGGAAGACCCGAAGCCGCATTCTCGACAACTTCTGTGGCACGATGTGCGACCAACGGACGCAGATGACCTAAGCCACATAATCCAGCAGCTGCATTTAATCGCCAGCAATTCTCGACACGGTTCTAACAAAGAAAAATCAAATCGCCGATCGTCCGGATGCAGAGGCCTCGCTGCCTTCAAACATAACATCCGCGACGAGTGGCTGGCCCGCACCTAGGACAGAGAAGCCAAATCCATGGCAGCCCTCACATCACTCATGACCCGCTTCAGGCGGGAGAAGATAGCTGGCTAGCTCAGAAGAACAACCTCAAAGAAAATGCCGGCAGATGGATACCAAGGACCGCAATGGCAGGTTGCGCTTAAACAAAAACAAACGGCGCATTAACGGCGACAAAGAATGAGGATACGGCAGTCAACGCCGGATTCCGAGGCTCCAAACCCGTCAACGGAAGAAGCCATTCAAAAGAACCACTCCGGGCCCGGCCCAATTTGGACCGATACTTGACCGCCTTGCCAAATACATGGAACTCAAAAGCTCAGCTAACCATACCAACAGAGATTGTTGGGTATTCAAGCAAGCAGAAATTAATCGCCAAAACGGCGACAAGGCTACACAGCGAGACGAGGAAGAGACCCAGCCGAACAACAGAGGACAAAAGGGATTCCCTCAAGTTCGGACGGTAAACATGATATACGCAACGATATTCCCAAGAGGGAGCGGAAGCGCACTAAGGGACGATACGCCGATGGAGCCACCCCTAAAATTCAACCCATGGTCCTCTTGCCCGATCACTTTCGATCAAGAGACCATCCGACCAAGATCCGCCATGGCGGATTCGCCGCATTGGTTTTAGACCCAATCGCCGATGGATTTCACTCACGAGTCCCGATGGACGGCGGCAGAGCTCTAACTCGCTTTATCAGATACAAGGCGCAAGATGGGCATAGACCCTTCAAGGATTAAACCTACAAAGACAACCTTCAAAGGCGCATACCAAGTGTCGAGGCCAATTGTACAGTGCTCGCCCATCGAAGTGGTCTTCGATCCCCGGATAATTTCCGGGCGAGGAGTTAATCTTCGACATAGTCCCGCTCCGCAGCGGCTATCATGCTCGCTCGACGAACCGCTGCTTGTAAAATTCAACGCGTGCCGCATTATGCATACCTTAAGCTCAAGATGCCAGCCCTCGTGGAGTCATCACGGTCAATGGAAACACGGAACGCCCCTCCGAACGGAGGAACATACAATGCTCTCGCGCAGTAGTACAGAGCAGCCTTTTAAGGTATTTCGAGTCCGCCGTTAAACGACCGGACACGACCAAACGCGCCTCGAGCAACATCAACCAAGACCACCTCGCACGCTCCGAGCATCGCCAGAGTAATGCGGCCTCAACCCCAGCCTCGCAAAATTGTAAGACAAGCTCTCCTTGACATAATTACGCCTTTGAGATACCATGGGCATAGGGGAGAGGCACAACCACAACAGACTCCAGAGTGCGGTTCGACCACACCAGGGCTCCTAAGTGTGTCGCTTTTTTCTTTTATTTTTCTTTTATACAGAACTATGTCCGACGGCGACCCTGCCAACTCATGATGCAACAGCCAGAAGGACAAAGGCCGCGATTTAACACTCGTGTGGTCTCCATCACGAGCATTAAATTTGTTAAATACAACATTCCGCTGCCTACCCTCGAGGGAGACGCCTTTAATTCGCCCAACCCTTTGCTTTCCGCACTATTTGTATCATTCCGCACTCATAGCATATCTTCTCAATAAAATGCAGCACTTTTTGCCTATAATTGCATTACCTTATATATATATATATGTTCATTTACTTACATGTTGCATCCAGACACTTTGGTACGCCAAATACACCAGGGCTTATGTTCTCCGTGATTATGGTGTGATAAAGTCCGACACTTTCACAAGTGCGGCACCTTAACTTATAGCATTATATGAATCGCTCCAATCATGTCTTGGGTCAATAGTTGGGTTTGCCCGCTCCCATGTTTGGCACCTTACGTTCCGCTCTATCGCTAAGGTAGCACTGGAGAACCATCGCGACATGCCTTGCTGAGCCGGGTTAACGCCAAAGGAGAAAGCTAAACTGACCGGCATGATAAGGCGAGAGACTGGTCGCTGTTCGAGAGGTCCTTTCGGTCCTTAAAGACCTACGCCGCTCGAGCGAAGTTCGGATTATGTCCGATGAAGGCGTGATAGCGCCCAATTCGTCCTCCGAATACTAGGGCTTTACCAAATTTAAAATTATAGAATTCTATGGCTAAGTGAGAGTGTTCAAGCACTATAAGTCCGTTGTTTTGTTCGTTGTGTTGAGCGCCCTCGATGGACCCAAAATGGGAACTAGAGCGCCAAGTTTATCCCAACACCCCAAAGACTGTGGCATGGGGGCTGAAGCCACGACTTGCCATCTCTCGATTTAATAAACGGCCGCATGTAAGGTAATATTTTAAATTAACAAGCGTTGCTTAGCGATATGAACAAAGTTTTCAGCGCATGTGATAACACATTGCTAATTTACTCAAAATTACATCCCTGGGGCACTCATCCGCAATCTTGCGGCACCCTTCAGACAGCCTTATAGTACATTTCGGCATACGACGCTTGCCCGCCGGTGGCGCCCGCTGATTAGCTTCTCGCATCCAGCTTGCCCCAATGCACCTTTTGCGCGGGCAAGGGCCCGACGAGCACCTTCAATACAAAGCGGAGCGCTTGATAACCTCCACCTGTGGGCACGATCCACCAGCCGTGACGAGGCCGGTAGCTCCTGTGCATGGCCTCTCCAGCCACACCGGACTATGAGGCCCTTCATGGCCTGCTCGCCACCTTAGAAGCTCGACCAGCTGCTTCACCTGGTCGCTAGGGGCACTGGATGGCCGGCCTCAAGATACCGAGACCGAAGACCTTCTCCGCTGAGCTCCCTCCTCGCTCGGTAGAATGCGGGCAGATCGACACGCCATGCAGGCAGATCTGCAAACGCCTCGAGAGCTCCGACCGGTAAGTAACACGAATTTACATTCACATGCTTGCTTTGCATGAAAAATGCCTTACCCGCCGCTATCTTCCTCATCAACTCAATCTCCTGAAGGGACTTATGGGCCTCGGCCTTGGCGGTTTTAGACTTTCGAGAGCCGAGGCAAGCTCGACTCTCGAGTCTTGAGTCACGCCCAAACTCTCATGCTTTTCCATGAGAGCCTCGGAGCTCTTGCTGAACCACCGCCACCCGCCTCCTCCTTTTTCTCGCCTCGCCTGCCTCATGTCAAGATTATGCTCGTCACGACACGGCCTCCTTCGTGGTCGCCACTCGCTCGTGGGCCCCCGCAGCACCCATGTTATCCTTGTTATTTTTGTTGCAACCTAAATCCTTTTCTCAGAAGGTACAAGTTCAAAGTGGTGTTACTCACCTTCTTTGTCCCGAGCTGCTTCTGCGCGCCGAGCTCTTGCTCGACCGCCGAGCTCCTCGCTTAAAGCACCGACCTCCGCAGCCAAGGCGGCAGAGGTCAGAAGGCAGCCTGCAACCCATATTGACATAATTTTTAGCAACCTCACAGATATCTTTTTTTTAGATCCTCATCCGCTTTTCTTCCAACACCGAACCGAGCATCGGGGCTACCGTCTATGCGGTATTACATTGCATATTTTTAACTTCTACCTCAAAGCCTCGATAGAAGGCTATCAGCAGCTTCGGTCAGCCCGCTTGGCGAAGCTGCACTTTCGGATCACCGCACTCATAATAGTGCGGTGTTCTTCTCGATGGAAGCGCCTCGCAGCGCCCAACAAATTGCCCGCGCCCGTTGGACGGAAGCCGCCGGCCACGGTCTTGCCTTCGCTCAAGGCTTGCCGGACTCCGAACCATTGCGGGTTCCGGCGTGGAGTCCGCGAAAGTCCGGAGGACGCTTTGTGGCGCCCGAGCCTCCCGATGGGTCCTTTCTGGGATCCCACCGCGCGCCCTCGTGTCGCGGGGGTGGAGGCGGTCGATGGAGTCTACATCCGACGGAGCCAACGACCCGCCGATGAAGCGGGAGATCATCACCGGCCGGACTACAGCAAGATATGCGCATCGAATGACACTATGTGACGCAGAAAAAGAAATTATAAATCATTCAGAACTGGATACTTACGATCGCGCCGAGGCCTGCCCTTGAAGGCTATTCTTCCTCGCCAACGCTGATGTTGGCGGAGCTGTCCGGGAATAGTCCTTCCCTCTTGACCTTTCGCCTCCCCTCTGGGGGAAGCTCTTCCTTCCTCTCTCCTCCTCCGAGAGAGTCCTTCTCCTCCTCATTTTCGGGAGGAGTCCGCCTGAGTCGCCGGACACCTGAAAACGGAGCTCTTTCGAGCACCCGTGGCCTCCTTCTTGGTTTTCTCTCCGCACCACATGCGGTGCCGAACCAGCAGCCTCTAGACGAGCGCCCACCGGATTTTCGCATAGGAGCCGGACAGTAATCTGCTCCGCCTTCCTCATCCAGTCCTGCGCAAAGGAAAAGGGAAATTAAACCCGATAGAGTCAAACTATGAAAACAAGTGTCCCGTGAAGGGGTAGAATCACTTACCTGCCGGCTCAAGGCCATGAGAGCGAAATCCATGATCTTCGTCCGCGGATGCGGGGCTTTGCGCCTTTGAACAGCACCTTCCAGCGCCTTTCAGACGTCAGGTCAAGAGCTTGCCAGCTACTGTGCTGTTCCGGATCGAACTCCCATAGATTGAATGCCCGCCTTGGCATGGGAGAATCCGTGAACGAGCATGACTTGACCACGCTAACCAGCCCGAGCTTCTTCACCAGCTTTCTTGATACAGGCTTGAGTCCCGCGCCTTTCAACTACCCCACAGCAAGCCCTTCTTTCCGTGAGGTGAGCTGCGGGGATACCAGATCTAAACTCGGGGCCGCCGCCATTTAGGGTCACGCTGCTCGGTGATATAGAACCACCCCGATTGCCACCCCTTGACGGATTCCACGAAGGCCCTTCAACTAAAGGACATTGGGCATCTTGCCCAACATGGCGCCTCCAAGACTCCGCTTGAGTGCCCTTCACTACCTTCGCTTGACATTGAAGGTCTTGAGCCACAAGTCGGCGTGGGCTGATGCAGAGGAAGGCCTCGCACACGCATTTATAAACGCCGAGATGTTGAGGATGAAGTTCGCGCCAGATCATGGAAATCCAGGCCGTAGAACATGAGCCCCTGACAAAGGGGTGAAGTGGAAAGCCCAAGACGCTGAGGAAGTGGGGAAGAAAGACAACCTCTCATGGGGCCTGGGTGGGATGAGCTGCCTCGTCGGGCAGCCGGTGCGCGATGTCGCCGAGAGGTATCCGCGCCAAGAAGTTTGGCGATGTGCTCCTCCTTAACGGTGGAGGCCAACCATTTACCTCCCGCCCCGACATGGTCGGAGAAGGTTGAGACGAGATGCGCGAATTGGGCGCTGGAGCTCGAGTGCACGGAGATGGATAAGCAAAGGAGGAAGAAGGCGAGGTGAGAAGGTGAATCCTTATCCCTTATATGGGCGGGCGAAGTCTACGCGCCCCCACCGCCTTGTAAAACTCGCTATCTCCTGTTGCCACCATCAATGGCGCGTTGGGTTACCCACGCCTGTATTGATGAGAATCCCGGATTAAGGGAAACACGATCTCGCTCGACAAGACGCGTTAAGGAAACCGCCGCTAAATGCGCCGAGGTGGTAAAGTAAAAACAATTCAAGTAATGGCTTGGTAGTGGTGTGACGCCATGCCACAGAAAACGCCGCAGATTGAACTTGTGTATATATTATTCTCTCTATGGTGGAATGTGGAATTTATTTTGCAGAGCCGACACTATCCCGGTGTTCACAATCTTCTATCATTCGGAGGAGGAACCCGCTTGCAATGCCAAGCAATATACACGCCGGACTTATCATCATTGAAGCCCGGTTCAGTGGGCTACCGAGGAGTCCTCGATTAGGGGTGTCCGGATAGCCGACTACCATCATCAGCCAACTATCATCTGCCGACTATCATCATCGACCGGACTCCAAGACTATGAAGATACAAGATTGAAGACTTCTCCCGTGTCCGGATGGGACTTTCTTGGTGGAAGGCAAGCTTGGCGATACGGATATGTAGATCTCCTACCATTGTAACCGACTCTATGTAACCCTAGCCCTCCCGTGTCTATATAAACCGGATGGCTCTAGTCCGAGGACTACAATCACAACAACCCTTACAATCATACCATAGGCTAGCTTCTAGGTTTAGCCTCCTTGATCTCGTGGTAGATCCACTCTTGTAAACATAATATCAATATCAATCAAGCAGACGTAGGGTTTTACCTCCATCAAGAGGGCCCAACCTGGGTAAACATCGTGTCCCTTGTCTCCTCGTTACCATCCGCCTAGACGCACAGCTCGGGACCCCTACCCGAGATCCGCCGGTTTTGACACCGATAGGGGGCTAATCGCTTTTGTTTTATTTTTTGCTCGACGCACTTCCTTGGCGCATGCAAGGTGTAGTTGGTGGGTCTCAGCAGCAGGGGGAAAGTTTTTGCGAACACGGTGGCCCGTCCGGGGTCCCCGCTATCGTGTGGAGGAATAATTATTTTGAGCGCTGCAATAAGGACGCGCACTTCCTTGCCGCGGCTCAGGACTCCACCTGCCGCCGCTTTCCACGCGACAAGATTTTTCCGATGGAAGCCGCCGTCAGACCACATTGACCACGCCATGCCGAGAGCACCACGGCGGTGGACGACGGCGCAGGCCTAGGAAGGGGACGACACTGGAGGCAGGGAAGACTCGCGCTTGTTTCCCACGCGAGGGGAGTACGATCGTATGAGGGTTTATCGGGTTCGCCCGCCACGCCGAGAATAACAAGAGGTGGGTGAGTAGAGGGATGGCTAGGCCAGCGATGGCGAGACGGTGGGGCGGTGAGGCATGCGCCGCAGCACAACCGCCAAGGAGGAGGGAGCAGTAGTCCCGCCGGGCGCTTGTTTGAGCGGCTGGAGCAGGAAGAGCAGAGATTGAAGAAGACGACGTCTGCTGGATGGACATCCAACAAAAGGTTGCAAAGGCCAACCTTTTTTAGGAAAGCCTCAAACTGCGGGAAAACAGATACAGCCCATCTGCCATTATTTCTAATAATTTACAGCACATTTGCTAATTCTTAAGGTTTATTTGGAGCCCATATTCTTTTTGTTAGCATTAGAGCCCATATTGTGGCCACGGTTAAAAATTATACAAAATTTTGCATATTTTGGTGCGTCCGAACTGTTTTTAATCCCAAATTTCACTCACATTCAAACTGATTTTAAAAATAAATGTATATCAACATAAAATCCAGCAATATACGTGGAGAGACTACGTTAACCACTCAAGGCTGGAGAGCACCACGGCGGTGGAGGACGGCGCAGGCCCAGGAAGGATTTGACGCTGGAGCCGCGAAGACGCGGGCAGAAGGAAGCTCAAGGAGAGGAGTAATGAGGGTTCACTGGTTCAAGCGGTGTGAGGCTGCCGCCGCCGCAGGGCCTCGCTAGCGTGTGAATAGTAGGGGCGGAGAGCCTCTCAGGCAGCACAGCCAACCACGGGAGGCAGGAGCATGCGGCACTACCGGGCGCTGCTTTGGGCGGCCGGAGCAAGAAGACCAGAGGTTGAAGAAGCACACACGGGCCGCTGGGTGGACATCAGACGGCCATCGAGCTAGAATCGCTCATATTGACGGTTGACAAAGACCTTCGCCCCTCGCTAACTTAGTAGGCCCATTAAGTCAGCCTCCCACCAAGGTGGGTTCCAGCTTAGCTGGGGAGTATTCATTTTTTGTGCGTAATAAGGAGGCACTTCCGGTGTCCGAGCCGACAATGGGTGAACGCTTTTTCGCGGAAATAGGGTGGTCTATCCGTGGGTCCCAAAGAGTCAGGGGAAATGATATTTTCGCAAAATACGGGTGGCCCGTCCGTGGGTACCCACCGTTAGGGTGGAGGATTAATTATTTTCCGCGATAATAAGGAGGCACTTTGCGCTGCCGTGACCCAAATTGTCACCCTCTCCACGCACAAAGACTTCTTCGATGGAAGTCGGTCGTCGACCACATTGACCACGCCGCAGAGCACCACATCAAGGGACGATGGCGAGGCCTAGGAAGGGGACGACGCGGAGCCGGGAAGACGCGCGGGATGCCCACGCCGAGAGGAGTACGAGCTGCTCACCGGTTCAGCTGTGTGTGAGGCTGCCACCATAGAATAACAGGGGTTTGGGTGAGTAGAGGGATGCCTGCCAGCGATGGGAGTAGGAGGGCGGCTGAGGCTCAAGGGCAAAGGCAGCACAGCCGCCACGGAGGCGGAGAGGCGGTCCCACCTGGCGCTGCTTTAAGCGGCCGGAGCAAGAAGATTAGAGATTGAAGAATGATACGACGGCCGTTGATTGACATCCAACGGTTACGCTCGCTAGAATCGCTTTGTTGACGATATATAATAACTAAAAAAATCTTGCATACGCCAACTAAACAGGCCCACAAGTCAGACCACTCTCTTTTTTAATAATTTATATATAGCTCATGGCAACTACTTATGCAATTTATTGCAATTATTTTTTTGGTTGGCCAGGCCAATTTCGTGATATTTCGTGGGTTCCAAACTATTTTTAATACCTAAATGTCGAGCCAGATTTAAAGTACTTTGAAGATATATTTAAATTAGGTTAATGCCCAATGAAATAGGAATTTGAAAATGTGAAAAATTCAGAAATTATAAAGTAATTGCCAATTTGTCATCTATTTTTATATTTACAACCCATTTCATATTACTTTCAAGATTTGCAAGCCTTGAAAGAGTTGTAGCCCATCGGGCATAGAAAAATAAGTAGGCCTCGGATTTGGTATTCTTCGTAAAAATAAATCGGGCTCATTTTCACAAAGAAAAATAGCTGGGCTGGTCACATGGTGAACATAAAATATAAGCCCGGGCTAGACGGGCCACATCCCAGCTCAAACCCTGCTCCATCTCAACAATACCAAACAAAAAAATACTGCTCGAGTAGCTACGCCCTGTGTGTTTGCCGATCTTGTGTTGTTCTCTGTCATTGACTATATACGCCACAATGTCGTGGGTCCCATGTCGAAAACACTAGGAGGAAGCATTTTATTTTTCCATACCGACGCAGGGCCCCTACTATCATCCTCTCCACATACTTCGCCGATTCCTCGTTGTTTGTTGACCATGTTGACAACGCGAGAGGGCGGCGCCACGGGCGAAGCGCATCAAAGCGCCAAGGACATTGGCGTTAACCATTTAGGATACGGTGGGTGATGGCGCGGGCAAGGCCGAGGCGCAGCCAGCCGCTGGGAGGCGGAAGCAAAGCGCCCCGGCTACCTGGTTTGGTTTTTGGCGTGCAGAGGAAGACAGGATCAAGAAACACGATGATCGTAAAAGCAGCAGGAGTACTTAACAACCTTAATCAAATCAGTCAGCACTTAACAACCAAAGCCGAAAGGAGTATGAGTACTTATACAGTGTTCAACCTGCATAAAGCACGCCTAACAAAGGCTATTTTGCCTAAGCTAACTAAGGGTGAGGCCGCCAAGCCCCGTGTGACAACGCCTCAGCGCCACCCCGCCAGATCCACAACCTTCCTCGAAGCGGCTTCATCTCGCAACATGGTCAATAAAAAGGATATTCGCTAGAGCCATGGAAAAGCATGAACATAATCTTCGTCCTATTCTCCAAGATGGACGGGCTTTCATTATTTGAGACCACCCATGAATAAGTATCTTTTCACTCCAAGGGGAATTGAGTAGGTCGACATAAACATCATGTTGTGACCAAGCGTTAAGTCCCGACCCACCATGGTCGTGCATCTCAGATAGGAACAATAAAACTCGCCTTCCTCTTTCAAGAAGATCACAAACAGAAACTGTATAAGCAATAGTTTATGAACAACATATATAACAGAAAACAGCTCATACTATAAGTTTCTCATACAGCTTGGACCTGTTCAACGAAAGTGCAGCATTGGCACACATATCCCACGTGGCCTTCCACCATTGAAACGCCCCACAAGGACCTCAAGACGATCAATAAAGTGTAGGAACTTGTGAATGTCGATCCACCAACTTCAAGGCCATTAGTAACAGCCGAAAGTTATTACAGAGTAACAAACGAAAGCAGATCGCTTAACTCAAAAAACCTACACGTGCCACCAATTATAAGAAAATATTAGTTAGAAGTAGCATATTCGTGAGAGATTCTGCTACTTCTAGAGTTAAATTGTGATTAGTTAGATGTAATAGGTGGATTAAGAAGTAATCGAGGCAACAAGCAAGAACCAGATACAAAACTAACATGGATGAACAATTGAACGACGTCGGGTGGAAGATCGCAGAAAATGAGACCAGGTTCTGCTATTTCCATCAACATTCGTGCGCCAACTTTCACCTCGAACACTTGAGAAAGTTTATCCAAGTTCGCCATAAAAAGCAGCGATCTTCTTGGTTCATGAACCCAACTCGAACTTATATCCATGGCTTGTCTTCACTGTGACCATTAAACAAGTGTATTCAGTTATGGAAAGGCCGAGCATCTTGAGTACATGTGTTCGGCAGCAAATAATACACCGCAGGAAAATAATATGAGAACACAAAGATGTTCAAAAAACCCACCTCCCGGATAGAAAAGAGGATTCTAGGAACATACCGTATGCTGCTTTCAAAATGCTGTGTTAGGATGAGAAGGAACAAGTGTATGCTCTCCGAGGGCGCAAAACCTGTAGGGTACTCAGACTTTGGGCAATCGCAAATGAAACACACTAGATTCAAGAGGGAAGAAAATGCATCAACGGTGGCGGCTGCCATCCTAGGATTACCCGCGACCAAGGGACTTGGATTTATCGCTAATGGATGAAGAATTGTGACTGGTTCTCCATGAGAAAACCCTATGCAACGCCGAGAGGGGGTTTTCAACTGAACAAGCAGATGAGGGAGAAGGATTCGTGCCCAAAGGAAATATTGCTCTTCAGTCCGGCCCACCTTACTACTAAAGCTGGAAGGGGGGTTGTGATTTGACGGCTCATTGCATTATCGCGGCGCCACAACCGGGTGTGTCTACCGTGAAGTTGTGCACTCTAATTTGTGATACGGCACGGGACCCTGCTGCCGTTGCCACATATCAGCGAAAGGAAGTAGAAAGACAGAGAAACTAGTTACACATAAATATATTTTTTGACAGAGATGCTCCTCCAAAGAAATATACAAATCTTTTATATCACCGCTCACCTTGCCGAGAAATATACTCCTCCGCAACGCACGGGCATTATGGGGTTCACCTTTTTTATGGGGGTTCAGCCGAGAATATAATACTCGATAGGCTCACGGTTCTCGACTTTGGGCCGCAGTCGAATTCCTGCATGTTTGGGGGCCCATGTGTTATACCTCGTATTTTCATATTGCAAGCGATCGGCACGACGCTGGTTTTAGATGTCGTCGCAAGGCTTAATACACAAAATTGAATAAAGCATGGCAGCTATTGGAATGAAATCGAACGACGCTCCTAACCAGCAATCGAGTTGCAATTTATCAACGATATACCATGTGATAAATAATAATCGCCGCATTACTTATACACATAGGACACTTGTTTCACCATGCCGATTATTACATCAAAATCTCTTGAGGATAGATCAGTTCGGCAGCTGTACGTCGCTAATTTCAAAGTTGATTTGGACCAGCTCTCCTTGCCGAGAAAGTTCGATTTTGACATCATCCCCTACCGCAAGATATGATTTAGATTTGAACCTTGACCATCCTTTAGCATCAATCATCATGCGCACCATACTTTGTACTTACAGATATTGAGCATGTTCATTCACACCAAGGCTGCGCATGGTAAGAGAAACTTGGTCGCTGGTCGCCCGGATTGTTGAACGACTTCTCGCTGTTTCTAGGAATTCTCTGCTTGCAAACAAGAAGACATACCCAAACAGTTAGATCAACACAAAGGAATCATGTGAAACAACATGGAAAGAAAAAGAACGAAGCACTTGGGCGGCCAATGCTTACCAAGAAGGTGGACATGTTCGTTTTTGTAAGGACTTTGGTATATGAAGTGCTTAACTGCAGCCCATTGCTGTTGCCGGTGCAACCGCACGGGCCGAGCAGATGCAAGTGCAAGTGTTGGTGTAGGTGCCGGGTTGCTGTCACTGCCGGAGATGGTGCTCCTTGTAGAGCTGGTGCCGTGTCGAGCAGTGCCGTGTCGATGCCCGATCCTCCGTCAGATCGATCGATCCGACGACACGCCGGTGCCCAATCCTCGCCTAGATCGATCGAAGCCGCTGCCACCGCTGCTAGAGCAACCGCCGTGCTCGATCCGTGGCGAGACATCGGTGATCGTGTTCCGTCTGCTATGATCAGCTTAACTCTGACTAGGATCCGTGATCGTGATCCAGTTTTTTTCTTCATTTTTTTTAAACGCGAAGGACTAATTGTATGCTTTTGTTAAACCAAACTGCAGTTCATCATAGGGATTCAGCTTGTACTGCACAAGAGATCGATCCAATTTTTTCCAAGAATATAAGTGATGGACAAGACTTCATTACCGACACGACATAAGAAGTGAAACCTGCAAAATAGCCATCATAGAGCAAACCAAACGGTTTATTCTGTGATGAATGTCACATGGCAAAACCTGCATCAGAAAATTGCAGGAAAAGAAAGAAAACATGACATTAAATCAATAAGATTTAGATAGAAATCAATAAGATTTACTTGATGTGACACGAGTGAACTTACCAGGAAATCACTATGTTGAAGTACTAAACAGAAGATTGATCGTCCAACCACGCGTGGCATGCAGGGCCCCGCTTACTCCCACAAGGTGACAGTCCAAAGGTCGTGACAAATCGTATGGACCAACATCCATGGACCGAAAATCTCGTGGGTGCGATAAACCCTGCAATGCATACAGATATTGGAGTGTAACCATAATTGATAAACCGTCCTCACAAAAAATATGATCCGATACTTCAAAATATACAGATCAATTGAGTGGATGACATTAACATAGACCGCTTCGTGGACTGACCACACACCAAAAGCGGCAAGATTAATAAACAACACAGGTTCACAAACACAAATCAAGTAATCGAACAATAGTACTTACTATGCAAGCAAAGTTGCACTAACTAAACTCGCAGACTATTTCTTGCCATCGACCCACGGATGAACCCCGATAACCGATTAGGCCATGGACTTCGTGTGAGATGTCTACATGCACCATCACCATCTTGTCAACCTTGAGAACCTAATGAGTGGTCTTTCCACTCATAAACATGATGATGAAGACAGCCGCATCGATTTGTTGGGAAGCTTTACAAGAACCACACCTTCAGAATCGAAGGCACAGCCAGGAAATTGTTGTGGTCAAGCACAGCCTCGAGAACACACCGACAACAATGCTACAGGAAAACACTAGTTCAGACACGTGGCCACAAGGACACATCACCGGATAGTTCAGAAGAGAACTCATCATTAGGTCTTCCAGCCACACGGCATGACTTTGAGAACTTCATCTCCACCGCTGACCGGGTTCTAATTCAAATGTAAACCATATTTTATTACTACCTCCGCTCAGAAATATAAGATGATTTTCGATATTATACTCCATATATGACTACATATACACACAGAAATGAGTGAACAAAGACACTAGAACATGTCTTCAAAGGCATGAGAGCAGAGGGATTACATGCAATATCCATAACACAAGTTATCGAGGCAAATATACCCTCTTAAAAGGTAGCATTGATAAATTATAGTATTTTCCTCCGTTCCAAAATTTTGTCTTAGATTTGTCTAGATACGGATGTATCAAGTCACATTTTAGTATTAGATACATCCGTATCTAGACAAATCTAAGACAAGAAATTTGGGACAGAGGGAGAAGTTGAAAGTAATCTATAAGAAATAAGTGTCAACCTCTCGCATGTTTTGGTCAAAAGAGGAATTTAGAACCGCTATTTGGCACACAAAATCACATGCAAGATCACCTGTAAAGTTGTACTATTAGTACTAGTACTCAGGTGTTAGATGAAAAACACGATCAAGATCGAAAAAGATCGCCACAAGAGATATTACCTGGACTTGCTTAATGAGGGATCCCGAGAGGGGGCTTGGACAGGCGATGGCTTTGAGCTTGTCTCATGTAGTCTCAAGGGGTGCTTGCGCTTTCGCACTCATGAGCTCCACGTTTTGGTTGGAGCCATAGACATCACTTCGGCCGGCTCCAATACCCATCAAGAAACTGCAAATAGAAATAAAAGAAAAGAAACCATAATCACAAACCCAAAATAAGAAAAGAGAGGAGTTATAGGATCAAGGCTGGGGTTAAGACCGGCCTGGCTAGAATTAACACCACTGATGCGCCACCTTCCTTCTTTGGGAGAGAAGAACAATGGCGTAAGGTGTCGGGGTTTTGAAGAAATGAGGAACAAGATGAGGCAGTAGCGAGGGTTGTAGAGAGGAAGCTGAGAGAAGAGGAAATGATGTATTGCTTCATCCATCCAACTTATCACCGGAAAGGAGGGGGTTTTGTGATTTGACGGCTCATTGGGCATTACTGCGGGTAAGCTTCGATCGGGTAGTCTACCATGTCACTCTACTACGGAGTAATTTAGTGCATGGCTGGTGGACCTGATCCTGGCATCCCACACGCTGGGCGAAAGTGAGTAATTTAGTGCATGGTCGAGGAGGATCCGCACGGTAGAGAGCGTGTCCACTCGCTTTTCCTCAAGAAAAAATGATTACAGCAAGCTGCTTCACTTTCACGATGGAGGAGTGCGAAACACGGCAGCCACTTGAACATACACATGCTGTTCCTACTACTAGGCATGTGCAAGTGGTTCATACGCCGATTACACAATCTTGTTGCTAGTGTAGTAAGATATGACGATAACAAATGATGTTGTGCGATGTCAACTACTCCTATATGTAACATAGTACCGCTTTTCGACCGTCCGCGAGAATGAACGGTGAGATCAATGTTAATGTAACTAGGTCCACAGCATAAGCACGGAGAGTACGGTGATACAAGACTCCATGAAACATGAACCATATGGAGCACCTAATAGTGTTAGGAAGGTGTATGAAGGGTGCACGGATGGGAGCAAAAGTTCCTTCTCGAACCCACTTTGGGTGTTTGGCGAGTGCATGAAGGGTGCATGAGTCCACACTAGTAGGTTGAAAAAATACACGAAGAGGAAACAACTATATTGAGATGAGAATGCAACCAAACACACCCACACGCTTTGTGCATGTTGACTGATCTGCACCATCTGAGTTTGATCCAACGGTCATGTTAAGCGCCGAGACATGGACATGCCCATGCAGAGGGCGCCAAACACCACCAAAGTCCCTCTCGCTTCTCGAGGCGCACGACGCTGGTGATGCAGTGTAACCGCCGCAGAGCCCGGCCCCTGGCCGACGGGAGCCAGCTCACAAAGACGACGCCCAATGGCATGAATGGATTCCGTGATGGAGCCTCGAAGGATTCGCCCGGCAACGGCGACGCAGCCTCGCAACCCCTCCTTGTCCAGCTCAGCCCCACCATCACGCAGAGACGGCTCAGCTCCCTGAGATATAGGTGAAGAAGGAGACCAGGTCAGAAGCCGATCTCATTGAAGTCGACCGGTGGTTGAACGGTTTAGCCTTCACGGTCTACGCATCGCCGCTACCGCACGACGGTAGGCATCGCCAGCCGCAACATCATCGTGGCAACTTGGTTCACCAAGTGGCCGAGGCGATCCCGACCTCGCCACGATCGCCCGCTCTGGCCCAGCTTGCCTCTGACGGGCTATCGATCTCCCGCCGCAAAGAACGCCACCGACGCCGAGCATCTTTGTGGTGCGATGCCCGCTTTTGAAGCTCCTGAACTCCCGCGACATAACGGAGGAGCATGGCACTCCTCTCCTCCTTGAGCTCACGAGCTCCACGCCCTGGCCCCGAGCTCTGATCCTGGCATGGAGCTCCCGTGTCGCACTCTCACCCTGACTCCATGATCTTCACCGCCATGGCACTGTGTAGAAGCAATGGGGAGAGGAAGCAAAGGGGGCGAAAGGCTGAAAGGCAATGCAATCCACGGAAGGCAGAGGGAGGGGAATCTTTTGTTTTCACCATGGTAAAACACCACGACGGCTTTCACATCAGTGAGCAAGGTTTTACAGCGGAGTCATCGTGACTAATTGCTGCCGCTACCGCCCCGCTAATCAAAAATTAAAAATCCTGCCGCCTGCTCCCGCCAATCAAAAAATTAAAAATCATGCCGCACCCAAACACCAGAGCAACGCCAGGTGGATATTTAAATTTACTCGCCGCAAGTACATAAAAAAGGTGAAAACAAAATGTGTCGGCGGGCCTAGCTAATCAATCGAACTAGCCCAACTAGCTAGCCACCGTCAGGTGACGCCTCGATTTAATCGTGACACTAATCATGCACGCAAATGTACGATCAAGACCGTGGACTCACGGAAGATATCACAACACAACTCTACAAATAAAATAAGTCATACAAGCATTATAACACAAGCGTGGGCCTCGAGGGCTCAATACAAGTGCTCGATCACAGACGAAGTCACGGAAGCAACAATATCTCGAGTACGTATATAAGTTAAAACAAGTTGCTAAGATGGCTAGCACAACCGGGATACAGACGAAGAGGAGCAGGCCTCCCGCCTCGATCCTCCTAGGCTACCTCCCGGTCGCCACTGGCCGGCTGCACGAGTAGTAGCCACCTCCGCAGTAGTAGTCGCCATAGCCCTGGCGCCTGCCTCGGCTCCATCGGTCTGCTGAGCAATCGAGTAGAGGTAGGGGGAAAAGGGGGAACAAGGCAACCGTGAGTACTCATCCAAAGTACTCGCAAGCAAGGAGCTACACTACATATGCATGGATATATGTGTAAAGGCCATATCAATGGACTGAACTGCAGAATGCCAGAATAAGAGGGGGATAGCTAGTCTTAACGAAGACTACGCTACTGGACACCTGTCTTGCAACAGGTAGAAGAGGACGATCCGAAGTCCTCCAAGTAACATCACATAGCAATAATCCTACCCGCGATCCCTCCTCATATCCCGAGAGAGAGCGCCATCGGTTGTATCCGCACTTGGAAGGGGTGTGTTTTATCAAGTATCCGGCTTCTAGTTGTCATAAGCTCAAGGTACAACTCCAAGTCGCCCCACTATCAAGATCACGGCTATCCGAATAGATTAACTTCGCAGGTGCACCATCTTACCCAAGACGCTTGATCCCATTTGGCCGACACACTTTCCCGGGTCATGCCCGCCGCTGAAGATCAACACGCCGCAGCCCCACCTAGGCACAACAGAGGCCAACACGCCGGTCTAAACCTAAGCGCCGACAGGGTCCGCCCATCGCCTCGAAAGCACACTCAAGACGTCTAGTGCAGACGCTGCCCGGCGCACTCTAGCCTAACAGCGCCCAGCCCAACCGCGGCCACTGCCGACGACGCCCTGGTGCTTCGCCGATACCACGATGCCGGATACCCATAACTACTCCCGCCGTGAGATGGTTAGTGCGATAAGCTCAGAGCCAACTCCAGATCAAATACCAAGACCTCGTTGCTGCAGTTAAGTATCCGCTAACCGAACAGGCTGTGCCCACCTCTCCTAGGCGGTCTCAACTGCCCTGCCGCCTCCGCCTCAAAGATCCACTCATGGGTGCTCCATCACCAATCTGACTTTTAGTCTCCACATGTATCATATATAAGTATATAGTATATACCGTGATCAACTCCCGAGTGATCACGGCCCGATAGTATAGCACGCAGATGGACAAGAATGTAGGGCCACAGATGAAAGTACTAGCATCCTATACTAAGCATATAGGATTGCGGTGTAAGGTAACAATGTGGTAACAAGGACATGCTATGCAAGAAGTATAGGAGTATCTAAAGCAAAGTAATATGTTACACTACTTCTAATGCAAGCAAAGTAGATAAGAGTAGGCGATATCTCCGTGATCAAGGGGGGCTTGCCCGGTTGCTTCGCAAGAGAGAGGGGTCGCCAACACCGTAGGTCGAACCTGCAAGAAAGCAGCTACGGGTCTCGTAGGTCTACCGGAGAGAAGAGGGGGGAAGAAACAATGAATACTAAGTATATGATGCATATCGATGCATGACATGTCAAGAAGCGATGCGTTAGGCGTGCTCTAACGTGGTATGAGGTGGTACTGTTATGGGAAAACATCCGGAAGTATTCCTGGTTTCGAAGTTTTCTGCGAGGAGCCGAGGGGGAAAGTTGCAGTGTCTCGAGCAGGTTAGGGTGTGGCGATTTAACGGATCAGGTGATCCGGATTCGCCACGCTGCTCGAGAACCTTTCATGTTGAAATATTTTAACCGAAAGTTACGGATTAAAAGATATGATTTTCTAAAGATTTTATTAATTTTTGGAATTTAATTAATTAATTAATTAATTCAAAAAATGTATTTATGATATCATCATGACGTCTGGCCGACGCTCAATAGTCAATGTGTGCTGACCGGGTCAACCCTCACAAGTGGGTCCTGCTCATTATACTTCCTCAAATCAATTAACTCTAGCTTAGTTTAATTAATGTAGTTAATTAGGTTAATTAGTCATTAGGTTAATTAATCGTGATTAATTAGATTAATTATTTACTTAATTAATTAATTAATTAGTTTTATTCATTTTTATTTATTTTATTTAAATTCCATTTTCCTTTCTTTTTTATTTTAAAACGCTGGGCGGTGGGGGTGCCCATGTCAAGGGCAGAGTCGCCACGGGCCAAGACGCTGACATGGTCAACTCTAATCAACGGGTCTGTGGGTCTGGCCGGCATAATTCTGGTGGGTCCTGTGTGCTACTAAAGTTCTGCCTCGCATGGGCTGCCGATGCTGGTGGACATCCAGACGCCAATGAGTCTTCGGTCGCGACGGAACGCCGTCCGCTGGCCAAAGGGCGCAATGGTATGCTCTGGTCGGGGGGTGGACGGCGGCCCTTGTGGTGAAGGCCACGGGCCGAATCGTCGTTGCAACGGCGCAAGGCGCGGGCGGAGTGAGGCTACGGGTGGCTCTGTCTTCAACGGGAGCACGCCACGAGGGGCGGGGTTGGATGCTTGAAAGCACCACGAGCCGGGCCCCGTGACCACTTGGTCACGGGGATACGCGACCAGATCCACGGCGGTGGGGGGGGATGTCTGGGTGGGCGTCTCGCCTGGGAGCGCTCTGGCGAGGAGAGAGGAGAGAGGGAGGTCAGGATTATGTGCATGAGCGCGAGCATGCAGGACCGATCAGGCCACCGAGCCGAGCGAGCGAGCTGGGGGGCCAGGGGAAGGCAAGGCTCGGGAGGGGACTAGGGGGGAGAGGGGACCGAGGGGGAAGGAGAGTGCTCACGGAGGGAGCGTGGGGTATGCGAAGCAGCCTGGGGCGGTCGGGCGGGCGCACTTGCTGAGGGCGAGGGCGGGAGGCGGCTGACGGCGACGGGATCCGGCCGAGCGTGGGGTTTGGGACGACCATGCATGCGGCGGGGGACCTTGAGCTGGGCGCTGCAGGTCGGGAGGAGGAGGAGGAGGCGCGACGGGCGGCGGGGTCGCCGCTGTGGGGGGCCGACGGGATCGGGCAGCCTCTGATCCCATCCAAGGGGAGGAGAAGGAGGGATCTGGAGAAAGGGAGGTGGTTAGGGTTTCCACCGACGGGGGGGAGGGATAAGGAGTGGGGGGGTTTGGGTCGGGCCAGGGCTGGTGGGTCGGGCTGGTGGTGCTTGGTTTGTTAGGCCAAAGGGGGTTTTCTCCCCACTTTCTTTTTGTTTTATTTTGTTTTTCTTATTTTTCTTTTTTCTGCTTTTAGTTTATTTAATCTATCTAGACACTTCACAAAAATGTGTGCACCCCACCATAATTAACCTTGTAAAGATTTGACAACCCCCTAACATTTTAGTTTTAGTTTTTGAAAACTTTTATCGCTTGCCTATGTTTTAAATTTGAATTTGAACTGGTTTGAATCCACGTGATTTTAATCACAAAGGACGTGGCATCCTTAGCAGTGTGATTACCGTAGCTTAATTATCCGGTGTTACAAATCTCCTCCACTACAAGAAATCTCATTCCGAGATTTAGGAGGTAGAAGGAAAGAGTGCGGGGTATTCATCTCAAGACGCATCCTCGCTCCTGTGTGGCTTCGCTTCAGAGTGATTCATTAATCGACTTTGAGGAACTTGATCGCCTTCCGACGCGGTGCGGCGCTCAAATTTTTAGAATGCGGACCGGATGCTCTTTATAGGAGAGGTCCCGTTGTAATTCAAGCACTTCATGGTCCATCGCCGATTGGGTCCTTGAAGAAGGCCGAGTTGTGACACGCGGAACACATCGTGAACCTGAGAAAGGTTCGACGGAAGCTCCAGCTGATATGCCACTTTGCCACGCTTCTTCCAGTATTAGTGAATGGGCCAATATAGCGAGGAGCTAGCTTGCCCCTGATCCCAAGCGTGAGCACCTTCATTGGTGTAACGCCAAGATAGGCCTTTTCGCCAAAGTTGATAGACCATGTCTTTGTGATGACGGGTCATAATTACTTTTTGACGCCGACCGAGTAGCGCCTTTGAGATTCTCGCTATCAATGCGGACTTGTTCTTCGCATGTTGGATAATATCCGGACCAAGAGTGGACGCTCCCCGCTTCGACCAGTTCGTGGGGGTTCGCACTTTCGCCCATATAACACTTCGGGGGGGCCATCTTCGCATAGCTTGATAGCTATTATTATAAGAGAACTCAAAGATACGGGAGAGATTCCTCCCATTTCTTGTCAAGGAAACGGATACAAGCTCGAAGCATGTCTTCGAGAATTTGCTGACACGCTCAACTTGCTCTTTGAGATCGCGGATGAAACGCAGTATCGAAAGATAAATGAGTCCCCATAGCTTTGAAAACTTGCCCGTAATCTTGAAGTGTATAAGCTGCCACGGTCCAAACCGACAACCAAAGGGAATACCGTGAAGTGAAACATTTCGACATATAGAGAGTTGCAAGTCGGCTAGCAAAGGATCGCTTTTCGACCGCCAAAAATGTGCAACTTTAGAAAGCCGGTCAATGACGACAAGAATAGCATCATTACCTTTCCTTTAAATTTTTCCAAAACCAAAGAAACGTAAAAGGGTTTTCCCATCAAAACAATTGGTCCCCATTTCCATTCCCAAGGAAATTTTTTTTTTTTGGGGGGGGAAATATTTTAGGTTTTCCTTCTTAAGAAAGGCCCTTTGAATACCGCCTTATAAGAAAGGAAAATGAATTTCCCTTTAGGTCGCAATTCTTGTGGTTCGAGGAAACCCTGGCAAAGGTCTTTTTGGTCCCAAGGGAGGAAATCGGAGGGAACAATATGGAGGTTCAGCTTTTTTAAAAGGGGGGGTTTTTTGGGGGTTGGGAAAAAGGGCCCCCCCTTTTCCTTTTCCCAAGGAAAAACCCAAAAAATTAAAATTTCCATCCATCTCTCCGCCGGGGTTGGCCGGGAAAAAAAAATTTTTTTGGTGGTAAGGGGCCCCAACGAAAGGAAAGGTTTCCCCCGCCAAAAAAGAAGAAGCCGGGGGGGGGTTTTCTTTGGGGAATTTAAGGGCAAAGGAAAAATTTTTTTGGGAAAAAGGGGGGGGAAAGCCCTTTTTTTAAAGGGGGAACCGGGGAAAAATTTTTTTCCCAAAACTTTCCCGACATTTATCCCCTTGGAATTTGACGCCTTTTAAAAAATTGGGGGGGGGCCCCCCAAAAAATTTAATCCTTTGGGGAATCCAAAAGTCCTTTTTGGGGGGGCCCCCTTTAAAAAAAAGGTTTAAAAAAATTTAAAGGGTTGGTTTGGTTTGGGTTTTTTAAAAAAAAAAAAAATTTTTTTTTTTAAAAAAATTTAAAAAAACCCCATTTAACTTGTCGAGGTAATCCATGAATATATAGTTCATCGTGCAAGAGAAGGTAGCTGGAGCATTGGTTAAAAAAGGGGGTTTTAAACCAAAAAAAAGGGTTTGGGGAATTCCCTCCCAACAAGGATCCGGGGAACCCAACCCAAAAGTTTCGAGAACACCAAACCCCCAAAAAAAAAGGAAAGGGGGAAAAAATTTAATTTTTTTAAAGGATTTGGGCCCTTTGGGTTTTCCCCCTTTTTTTAAAAAAGGGGGGGAAAAGGGGTTGGGTTAAAATTTGGAATTTTTTTTCCCCAAAGTTCCGGGGGCCGGGGGGCCCTTTGGGGGGGGGGGCCGGCCCTTTTTAAAAAATTTTCCAGGGGAAAACCCGGTTTAAAAGACCCTTTTTAACCCTAAGGGTTTTTCCCCCGGGGGGGGGAACCCCTTTTGCATTTTTTTCCCATTGTAATTTTAAAAGGGGGGTTTAGGGGAAAGGTTTAAAACCCTTTAAAAAATCCCCCCGGGGTTTTTAGGGAAATGGGGAAAAGGAATTTTCCCCTTTTTTAATTCCCCGGCCAACCTTTTTTTTTCCCCCTTTTTTCCCCTTTAAAATTTCTTCCCCCCCTTTTTGGAAAATTTAAACAAAGGGGCGAAAGGAAAAAAAAAAAAGGGTTTTTGGGGGAACCCCCGGGGCCCGGGGTTTAAAATTTGGCTTTGGGGGTTTGGGAAAAATTGGAAGGGTTGTTTGGGGGTTTTTTTGGCCGGGGGGGCCCCCCCGGGCCTTTTGGGGGGGCCGGGGGGGGGTTTTTTGGGGGGGGGCCGGGGGGGGGGGTTTTGGGCCTTTTTGGGGGTCAATTTTTTTTGGGGTTTTTGGGACCCCGGGGAAATTTTTTTGGGGGAAAGTTTCCCCGGGGCCCCAAAAATTTTTTTCCCCAATTTGGGAAAAGCCGTTCCCCGGGGTTTAAAAAGTCCCAAAAGGGCCAAATTTTTTTGGGCCCCCGGAAATTTCCTCTTTTTTTTTCCCGGATAAACCAAACCCCCGGGGGGGAAAAACCCCTTTTTTTGATTTGGGGTAAGGGCCCCCAAAGGGGGGAAAGGGGGAAAACCGGCGGAACCCGGGGTTTTTAAACCGGGGGCCCCGGGGGCCCAAAATTGAAAGGGGGCCCAAAAAAAAATTAAAGGGGTTAAACCCCAAAATTTTTGGGGGGCCGGGCCCCCAAACCGGGGGGGTTTTTCCCCCAAAAATTTGCAAATTGGCCCTTGGGGAAATTGGGGAAAACCAAGCCTTTTTCCGGGGAAAATTTTGGGGGGCCCCCGCCTTTTTCCCTTTTAAAAAAAACCCCGGTTTAAAAAAAAAAAAATTTGGGAAAAAAAAAAATTTCCAATTAAAAGGGCATAAAAAAAAGGGGCCTTTTTTTTTAAAAAAATTTTTTTCCAAAGGGAAAATTCCCCCCGGGTTTCGGTTTTGCATCCAAAAAAAAAATGGGGGGAAAAATGGGTTTCCCCCCGGGGGGAACCTTGAATTTCCCCGGGCGGGGGGGGGGGGCCCCCCCCCCGGGGGGCCAAGGGGGGGGTCGCCCCCACCCCGGGATCCCCGGGGGGGAACGCCGGCCCCCCGGGGGGGGAAAGGGAAAGGGCCAAAAACCCCGAAATTTTGGGAAAAAGTTCGTTGGTTAAACCCCCCAAAAAAGGCCGGGGTAAACCCCCCCCGGGGCAAAAAATTTTCCCAACCCCTTTTTGCAAGGTGGGGGGGGCCAACCGGGCCCAAAAAAAAAAAAACCGGGGGTTTTAAAAAAGGGGGGGGGCCCCCGGTTTTTTTGGGGGAGGGGGGGGCCGGCCCCCCGGGGTTTTCCCCTTTTAAAAGGGGCCCCCCCCTGGGCCATTTCCCCCCCGGGGCCCCAAACAAAAGGGGGGGCCAAATTTTGGGGTTTTTAAAAAAAAAAGCAAAAGGGCTTTCCAATTTTGAAAATTTTTAAAAAAAATTTGGTTTAAACCCTTTGGGGAAAGGGTTTGGTTGGTTTGGGGAAAAAATCCAACCCGGGGGATTGGGGGAAAACCCAAGGGAAAAATTTTAACCAAAGGTTGACCGGGGAAGGGAAGGGGTTTAAAAAAGGTTTTAAATTTCCAACCGCCTTTTAAAAAAAAACCCCAAAATTTTAAAAATTAAACCAAAAATTTAAACAAACCCAAAAAAAAATTTTTTAAAAAAAAAACCCCCCCAAAAAAACAATTCCAAAAAAAAAAACCAAAAAAACCGGGGAAAGGGAAAAAGGTTAAAAAAAAAAAAAAAAGGGGCCCCCCAAAAAAAACCCCCCCCCCAAAGGAGAGGCCCCCCCAAAGGGGCCAACCCCCCCCCCCCTGTTTTCCCCCAAAAGTAGGGGGGGGGGCCCCCCCAAAAAGAATCGGGAAAGGGGGGAAAAAAAAAGGGGGAAAGTAAACCCCAAATTTTGGGGGAAAAAGGGGGTTTTAAAAAATAACCCGGAAAATTTGCCTTAAAGGGGAAAAACCCCAAAATAAATCCCCCTTTTTAAAGAAATTTCCAACCCCAAGGGAAACCAAAAACCCCCCTTGGAATTTTTTATCCCCGGGGGTTTTTTTTTTGGGGGGGTTTTTCCCCAAAAAATTTTTTAATAATTAAACCCCCGGGGCCCCCTTACCCAAAACCCCCCCTTTAATTTAATCCCGGGGCCCCCAAAAAACCCGGCCCCCCCCCAAACCCGGGGCCCCGGGAAATAACCCCCGGGCCCCCCCCCCCCCAAGCCGGTTTCCCGGGGGCATTTAAAAGGCTCCCCAAAAACCCGCCGGCCCCCCCAAACCCCCGGGCGGGGCCCCCCCCCCCCCGGGGGCCAAACCCAAACCAACCCCGGAAAAAAGGGGAAAAGGGGAAACCCCCCCCCGTTCCCCTTTCCCGGGGTTCCCGGCCCCCCCCCCCTTCCAATTTCCCCCCAAAAATTTTTTTTCCCCAAAATTTAATTTAAAAAATTTTTAAAAAACCCCTTTAAACCCCGGGGGAAACCCCCCGGGGGGGAAAAGGACAAGAATTTTCCAAGGAAAAGGATTTAAATTAAAATTTAAAAAAAAAAAAAAAAAAAAAAAAAATTTTTAACCAAAAAGAAAAACCAAATTTGGGGGGGGGTTGGGGGGAAAGGGGGGCCCCCCCTGGCCAAAGAAAGGGGGGCCCCCAGTGGCCCCCAAAAGGGGGGGAAAAAAAAAAAAAGGGGGAAAAACAATGAATAACAAGTTAAAAGGCCGGCCTAACTGGAAGAAGGGGTTTTGGGGGAAAACCCGGGGAAAATTTTTTTTAAAAAAAGGGGAAAGGGGTTTTTTGGGGGGGGGGGGGGGGGGAAAAGGGGGTTGGGGTTGGGCCCCCCCAATTCTTTAAAATTTTAACCAATTTCTTTAAAAATATTTTTCCCCACCTAGGCACAACAGAGGCCAACACGCCGGTTCAAACCTAAGCGCCCAGGGTCCCCCATCGCCTGAAACACCGACGTTTGACGCGCCAAGCCACCAGCCTAATAGGCGCCCCCAATCCGGCCGCCGGCCCCAGCCCCCCATACCACGACGCCGATACCCATAACTACTCCCCAGATGGTTGGCAGAAGTCAGAGCTAACCCGATCAAATACCAAACCTCGTTGCAGAGATCCGCGAACGAGGCCGGCCCACCTCTCCTAGGCGGTCTCAACCGCCCCCGCCTCAAAGATCCATCTGGTGCTCCATCACCAACCCACTTTAGTCTCCACATGTATCATGTATAAGATAAGTTTATACCGTGATCAACTCCCAGTGATCACGCCCATAGTATAGCACCAGATGGACAAGAATGTAGGGCCAGATGAAAGTACTAGCATATTATACTAAGTATAGGATTGGTAAAGGTAACCGGTTAACAAGGACAAAGCAAGAAAGATAGGAGTATCCAAGCAAGAATTGTTACACTACTCTAATGCAAGCAAAGTAGATAAGAGTAGGCGATATCTGGTGATCAAGGGGGGGCTTGGTTGTTCGCAAGAGAGGGGGTCCAACACCGTAGGTCGAACCGCCAAAGGCAGTTGCCGGGTCTCAGAGTTAGGAGAAGAGGGGAAGAAACAATGAATAAAAGTATGATGCATATCGATGCATGACATGTCAAGAAGCGATGCTAGGCGTGTCTAACGGGTATGAGGTGGTATCGTTAGGGAAAACATCCGGAATATTCCTGTTTCGAAGCAAAGGAGCCGGAGGGGGAAAGTTGCGGTTCGAAGGTTAGGGGTGTGGCGAAACGGATCAGATCCGGATTCCACGCTGCTCAGCAACTTTCATGTTGAAAATATTTTAACCGAGTTACGGATTAAAAGATATGATTTTCTAAAGATTTTATTATGAATTTAATTAATTAATTAATTAATTCGAAAATGTATTTATGACGCTATCATGATGTCATGTCGACGTCAGCAAAACAGTGTTGACGGGTCAACCCCAAGTGGGTCCTGTCTTATACTTTAACTAATTAACTTTTAGTTTAATTAATGGTTAATTAGGTTAATTAGTCATTAGGTTAATTAATTAGATTAATTAGATTAATTATTTACTTAATTAATTAATCAATTAATTAATTAGTTTTATTCATTTTTATTTATTTTATTTAAATTCCATTTTCTTTCTTTTTTATTTTAAAAACGCCGGGGTGGGGTATGTCGGGGGAGTCGCACGTTGAAGACGCTGACCGGTCAACTACCAATCCCGGTTCACCGGCAAGACCGGTGGCCCTGTGGGCCCAAACCAACAGGGCTTGGGGCTTGACGGGTGAATCCAGACGGGGGAGGGCTCCTGTCAAGATTAAACCCGGCGGCCAAAAAGGGGGCCGGTTCAATGGGGGTGGACGCCCTTTTGGTGGAAGGCCACGGCCGAATCGCCGGGAACGGCGCCGGGCGGCGGAGGCGGGGGTGGCCTTGGGTCGACGGAGCACGCCACGGGGCCGGGGGGGGGCGCGAGCACCACGGGGCCCCTGACCACTTGGTCATCGGGGGCCGCAAGATCCACCGGGGGGATGTTCGGGCGCCGGCCGGGAGGCCGGGCGAGAGAGAGAGGGAGGCGGGACGGCGGGGCGGGCGCGGACGGGGGACTGGGGGGGCCGGCCGGGCGACGGGAGGCGGGGGCCGGGGTCGGGAGGGGACTAGGGGGAGAGGGACCATGGGGAGGGGGCCACGGGGAGCGTGGGGGTCTTGCGAGCTGCCTGGGGCGGCGGGCAACGTGAGGAGGAGGGGGGGGGCGGCGACGGCACGGGATCCTGAGGTGGGGGTCGGGGACAAGGCGGGGGGGACCTTGAGCCGGCGCCAAGGTCGGGAGGGGGAGGAGGTGGGACGGGCGGGGGGGCCAAGGCGGGGGCGACGGATCGGGCAGCTCCGGATCCGGGGGCGGGGAGGGAAGGAGGGACTGGGGGGAGGAGGTGGTTAGGGTTTCCACCGACGGGGGGGAAAGGGAGGGGGGTTTGGGCCGGGTGGGGGCTGGTCCGGGCTGTGGGTGTTGGCCCACAAATGGGGTTTTCTCCCCACTTTTCTTTTGTTTTATTTTGTTTTTCTTATTTTTTTTTTTCTGCTTTTAGTTTATTTAATCTATCTAGACACTTAAAAAATGTGACCCCACCATAATTAACCTTGCAAGATTTGACAACCCCTAACATTTTAGTTTTAGTTTTTTAAAACTTTTTATCGCTTGCCGTTTTAAATTTAATTTGAACCGGTTTGAATCCACGGAGTTTAACAAAGGACGGGCATCCTTAGGTGGATTATCAGCTTAATTACCCGGGTTACACCGGCTTCACCGATGTACTCGGGGGAAAGGTGGTCTTCGTGATTTGACGACCATTTACTTGCTTGTCTACAACCGAGGGGCCCCAAAAACACGGGTAGGGCGCCCCACGCCAGAAGAATATATGCGGCACCACCCAGAGGACCCCAAACCCGTAGGGTGTGCCCGCCCCGCACGGAGGAAAATGGCGGTAAAAATATAAGACGGATACCTATGGTTCGACCTGACCCAGCCCCGGTCAAAACACCCCACTAGCCACACAACTTCATCATGCAAACGTGGACGAGGAAGTGGTTACCCGCCTCGACCAGCCACAACGCCTCTTGTTCTAGGCGATTCTTCATTTTCCAAGCTTTTTTAGTTGTAAAACACCACGGCAAGCTAGCCCGCTTCGTGTGCCCGCAAAGGTTAGACGATGGAGAGAAGAGAGATTGAGATCCGACTGACCCACCAAGAAGGAGACAACGGTCATGCACGTGTTGACGGCACCCCTCTACTCTACTCAACGCAAGTATTTAAATAAAATCAAGTTATGGGACAAAGCCAACAACGCTCGCTTTTTCAAAGCTATCGACTTACGCTTTGTAGTCCGTTTGCCCTCAATCTTGCTTTCAGATTTGTTAGTTTTAGGTCCAAATTTGATTAATGACAAGTGGGACCCCGTGTTGTTCCGATATTTCAGTGTAGGATGGTTTTTTGAACAAACACTTTGCGGGTTAGACAAGTAACCACGAAGTTACACGATTTTGCAAGTTTATTTAACAAAATGACAGAGGCATAGAATATCACATCCACCCCAGCTTAGATACTATGGTGATAGAAGTTTTACACCGCTGGAAGTGAGATCCAATGGCTTGGGAGTAGTCTTTGTAATTATGCCAATTTCCAAACTCTCCAAAGGTTTTTTGCAATAAAACATTCAGCCTCGTGTGTGCCGCCATCTTGATCCAACGGCCCCGTGCTCATATTAGGTGCTCCCCGAGCTTAATTACCCGCCACGGTGATATGAGCATCTAGGTCGATGATGATGATCGATGGCACATGTAGTACTTGTACTTTCTGCAATTTCCCAAACTCTATCAAGGATATTGCAAAAACATTCAAACCTCCTATAGGGCCGTTAGATCTCAAAGAACTCCACCATAGAATCTAGGTGCGGAGCACCTCATACTCCCCGAAAAACATAAGGTGCTATCGCAGCTTGATGCTGTGATAAGCTTGGAGGTCGCTTGATCGAGATCCAATGGCATTTGAGCAGTTTTGTGCTTGTGCGGGTCAATTTTTGGGGTTTTTTGCAAAAACCATTCAACCACCGAGGAGGTGTTTCACAACCAACCCCAAGAGCTTTATCACCAAAGCATCTAAGGTGTGGTAGCACATGATATTCTTACATACAGAGAATATGATGTCCTCCTTCATCTTAGATGCGTGATAAGCTTCGAGGTCGGGATATGGGATCAAAGGGCATCTAAGTAGTTTTTTACAAATTGTGTGCAATTCTCAAACTCATCAAGGTTTCCCAAAATATTAAACACATCATGTGAGTGCTTATCTCGATCTACAAGCTCCAAGCAACCAGACGGCATATAGCATCTAAGGTATGGGGCACATGATATTTCCCGGGAGGAGGGGGTGCACAACCAATCGGTGGTTGGGAGGGTGGGGACAAATATAATCTAAACAACCCTAAAAGAGCTCCACAATTTTATCTAAGGCGAGGGTTGACCCCCACAATCATAGCTCCGCCTAAACACAACATTTGCATGTACGTAGTACTAGACTTAATATTCATGTTTCAGTTTCATGTTCATTTTAAATATTGAACGAGGACCATGGATGTTTAATTTTATTTCCTTTCGTTCTAAATATTAGTCTTTTAGAGGCTTCAAATGGACTGCACATACGGATGTATATAGACATATTTTAGAGTCTAGATTCACTATTTTGTCGATGTAGTCACTTGTTGAACCTCTAAAAGACTAATATTTAGGAATAGAAGGAGTATTTTGAATTGGTCATACATGCATGGTTTGGAAAAATAGATGCACTATACTTATTGGATTGTTGTTGTGTTGTGTGTGTGTTTCTCGTGTGTGTGTGTGTGGTCATATGCTTGATACATACAAAGTTTTCACCCCATATTGTTCATCTTTTAAATTTGAATTTGCATTGAAAACTTACTAGGATACCATGAAATGTGAACCACGTTGAGATCACTATATCACAAACTCACTCTAATTCAACAACTGTCATAAATCAATTACCACGTTGAGATTAGTATTTGCAAGGAAAATACGGGTATTTAATACACATAGATTGCTCGCAATTTAAAAGGTTCCTTTCAGATTCTCAATGGTAGGACCCAACGGCATCAGCCGACCTTGGCTCGTGTTGATCCTAAAAAACCGGGCTCGTCCTTCGGATGGGTGGTAACATTAGGCAACCCCAACCACCGAGCCTCGTTTCAAGTCAAATATCCGCGCCGAATTCCAGCCCTAGGAAATTTCATGTCCCCGGTCCATAATGACTACCGATGAACAACGGAGGGATGCTTTAGTAACTAGAAACGATGCGAGCACGGTTCAACCCTCGCCGTCAAAGGCACTCCATCAACCGCATTGCCTAGTACTACTACTACTACTAACCAGGATGAGCAAGAATTGAGCCCGCTTGTTCGTGCTTAGTACTTGAGTTAATATATCGTGCAATGCACCGGGAGGAGGGATTATCCTTTTACTCGCAATATAACTTGTCTAAGTTAACTAACAAAATGTTTGACCAAACCTTTCTTAAGAAATACAACAGATGATGTACGGCTTGAAAATTTATTGCATGATGGGTTATGATATTGTTTCAACTCGGATCTTAAATTTCAGAAAATCCAAAAGTGAGCATAAATTCTTGAAACTAAGCATGGTCAGGATATGGCACAAATATTCTTAAGTTTTTCTTCAATTTGAGACAAGTTTATGACAAGTTACAAATGAAGAGCCAAGGTATTTTGGAACAAAGACCCACGTTAAGGCAAACGCTTTCACTATTGAAACCGGCCAGGCCGCCACGAGTCCCCGCTTCATCGGGGGTCCGAAAGCAAGCGGGAGTCACGGAGGCGGGCAAGCCGCACCGCCGTGGGAGGCATGCAAGGATCAGCAGGCTCACCGAGGCGAGCCTTTGACCAGGCTCCCGCCCACCGCCGTCCCCAACGCTCCCACTTTTAATGTCCCGCGCCCAGTTTAAAATCAACCCCGACTACCCGGATCGCACAATCCTCTCTTCCTCCGATTCTCCGCGCCACCTCCAACTAGCCCGACCTAAACGTACGCCATGCCGCATCACGATGGTCTCCCTTAGTGTTCCAGCCATGAGGAAGACACCCACCGGAGTCTCAAGAAATAAGGCCTTTGGGACAAGCTTGAACTGCCTTGCGGGAAGCGCCCCCTTTCCCCGCCCGCCGCCCGCCGCTTCGACGCCGCCCCATCCCCGGGCATTGATGGGCTGGGAGCCGCACATTGTCGCCGAGCTTGATCCACGGGTTCCACGAGGTCCCCGCCACTTCACACGCCTGCACCGCCAACAAGAAAGGCCCGCGATCGACGCAAGACGCCGCAGCGGGGCCCGGCACCGCTGCAAGCGTCCGGGTGACCGACGCGCGTGCCGGTTCCCCAAGAATGTTCCCCGACCGCTGATGCCGTCCTCGCTGGTGCCAAGGCCCCGGGCATGGATGGCCGCCCCGACCGCCTTTGCACAACGCCCGCCTTCCCCCGCTGACTCCAAGTCGAAATTTTCCTTCCTTGAAGCTAGGCAACGCCGAGACGCCAACAACGCGAAGACGCCGCTGCCCGCCGGTCCCGGGGTCGACGAACAGAGCACGGCAGAGGAGCCGCTTCACCGCGAGACGCCCCCCGCCACGGAAATCTAATTTGAGAAAACGCTCGATTGCCATGCTTAAAATCCAACGCTTATCATTTCCGCTTATTTTATATCGACGTCGATAATTTAAAGTGGAGTCGATAACGAAATGGTTTGATCGATTGAATGTTCGCTAGAGCCGATCAAATTAAAATAAAACCATCGCCACATGTATTCCTTGCATCCAAACCTAGACTGCTTCAATGTCGAGCGCCAACACGCTTAGCGGAGTTAATTTCATGCCAAAATAGTGCTAATCACATGACAACACGCAAATAATATCCTAGTAGTTAATATCCGCATGCACTTAATATACTTCCAAATTAACGCATTGCACGAAAACCGACTAGTGTGCTAGTACGGAAACTGGTGCCGGATTTCCCCGAATTCAACGGCAACATCGCTCATGAAGTTCTTCCTGTTTGCCCGCAGGCCTAAAGCGTAAGGGAGGAGAGAGAGAGACACATGGAACCCACCAAAGAAGTGAAGGCGTACTAAAAATAATATTACATGTTATCCATTAATTAGGTGTGGTAATATAAAACATTATGTGAACAAAGGTACAACAAACATTCTATTCTACGTTTCCTATTGACGGGGTTGAAGGCCCGGGCATGTTCGATCCTCGCCCTTTATTTTTAATTTGTATATGGGTCCAAATTTGTTTCATGACATGGGGCCCCTGTGTAGTTTGTAGCACTTTAATTTGTGGGTCGAAATTTGTTCCATTCCAAGTGGACTATTGTGTAGTTTTGTAGCTTATTTATAATAATTAAAGAGAACAACATAGTTTTTTCAATAATACCATGGTGCAACGTTGAAGGCTAGAAAGGACGGCGAGAGAGCGATGACCAGCCAGAGGGAATCAACTAGGGGAGTTGCGGTTGCAATGGTGTTTGGAGAGTTGGGAATGCTACAAAAATATAATTAAACCGACCGGAATAAATGCTCCACAAATTAATCCAAGGTTGGAGTGCCCCTGAATGTAAATAGTCCTTTAGAGGATGGAGAGGTAGTAGCTTCAACGCTGTGGAAGATAGGTGTGAGAAAGCGAGGTCAATCGAGAGACATATAGATAGAGAGACAAAGTGAGTGTGGTCCGACATTCATTGAACAAATATATATGCTCGAGAGATATTGTCCGATTGAGCTTTTTGGCAAGGGTGAGGGCTGTAAGATAGAGCTTGAGATGATCCACAATGATGTGTAGATATATTTTGTGCGTGGAGGAAGCAAGGTCAACCGATCATAGGGTCGCTGCGATCGAAAGAGTGAGACGGTTGAGAGAGTGACCTAGATAGACGATGTGCGTGAGAGAGTATACAATGTGAATAGGTCAATTGGGCTCAAACATGGTGATATATCGCTTTTGTCCAAGAAAGAGCGAGGTCAATCGAGACATACGAGAGAGAGAGAGAGAGAGAGAGAGAGAGAGAGAGAGAGAGAGAGATTGAGTGAGCGTGGCCCACCATGAGGTCGAAAGAGTGGCGGCGGCTTGATGGACTGACCTAGATAGACAATCATGTGAGAGAGTATAGAGTGTGTCGATCGAGGCCCTAACAGGAGATATATCATTTGTGTGTGAAAGAAAACAAGGTTAAACGAGAATCAAATAAAGAGAGCGAGATTGAGCGAGTGTGGCTCACTGCATGGAAGAAAGAGGAGACAGCTCTAGGGAGTGACCTAGATATACAACGCATGCGTAGCGACGAGAGGTTGGGGGCTAGATAGGCAATGCATGTATTTAGCGAGAGGGTGAGAGGGAGAGGGGGAGAGAGAGAGAGAGCTCGCATGGGGTGCAATGGCGGTGTGTGAGGTAAATACATTTGGTAACGGAGGGGAAAAGGGGTTGTGTAGTTGAGAGACTTAGAGATCAAACATGGAGAGAAAGAATGAACGGTGTTGGAAACCGATAGCTTCCTAAGGTGGTTAGGAGAGGAAGATTGACCGAACAGGAAGTATGTAGCGTTGCAGGGGGGGGGCTAAAACAACATTTGAATGTACATAGTACGAGACTTAATATCGATGTTTCAATTCGTTACATTGTAAGATTTGAACCGAGGACCGGCATACGGGTAATTATTTCAATTGCACATACTAAGTTTCAAAAGTTGACATTGACTCAATTTGTTGTGCTATTTTGTAGGTCATATGTTTGAATCCATCCAAAAGTTTTCACTACCATGTGTTAATATATATATATATATATATATATATATATATATATATATATATATATATATATATATATATATATATATATATATATATATATATATATATATGAATTTGTATTAAAAAGTAGGATACAAGAAATGAAACCACTAGAATTGGAGATCGCACGGACACACACTCTAATTCAAATAACTAACTACGTGACACACACTCTAATTCAAATAACTAATTATGTGACAACACTCTAATCCACGTTAGCGGGTACCGTTCGATTTTTTTCAAATAACTCCTCATTAATTAATTTATAGTACTCCTCGCTCACTTTTATAAGACCTTGAAGACATTTCGCATAAGGCAAAACAGTTCATTTTAAGTTGTCTAAAATGACTTACAAAAGTGAACGGATGGAGTATCTCGCTTCAATGACTAATTATTGCAAGGAAAACACGGCATGGTAATACATAATTCGCTTGCAAATGAAAGAAGATTCGCTTGCATTCTCAAATGTAACGCACCAGTCTCAGGGTCGGTCGGTGGATCGCTGCCAGGTTTTAAAGGCACGTTTTGGTGATCGCATGTGGGCCAGCCACCGTGGGGCCCAAATGTCATCGACATAAAGGCAGGTGCCTTAAGGCACCAAGCATAGTCCTGCGGGTGGTCGCGGTGTGGACGGACGGTAGCACCCAGCCACCCACCCCCTCCCCCCCAAAAAGGACGACAACAATATAAGTTCGCTTCCACGCTTGGATTGAAATATCCGCGCCCCAATTCCAGCCCGCAAAATCTCTCTTCCCACCGCCCCTTCCACGCCCAGATTGCTCAAACCCAATTCGCCGCCAACCCTCGAATCGCCGCCTCGCCTCTTTCCCCACCGTTTCACCTCTGTGCCGGACGACAACGATGAAGACGACGGCGGCTTCACCAACGCACCGAGCTACCTCCACTACAAAAAAATACACTTCCGTGATGATACGGTTTGTCACAAGAGGTCCGGTTTTTGTCATGCATGTACATCCATGACAAATTTATGAGTAATCAAGATAGTCATACCTATGTCGTCAGAGAAGTGTTCCATGACATTACCAAAATTATCATCACGGAAGTGTCCACGCCATGATGATAAATCGCGGTCACGTAAGTCCTTTCGCCAAGGGTGACTAAGACGCGGCATCCACCGTAACGGAACCCGCTAAGTATCGGTCGGGTTTTGGATCCGATAACCTGCTAATGCCCGACCAATGGGGATTTTCCAGTGCAAAATCATCATTCGGAGGAGACACGTGTCGGTCCGCTGGCACAAGTGTCACTCATCCAATGGGCGGACGCCGCTTATGATATGTTGACACGTGACCGCCCATTGTTTAAATGGTCCGCCCAACTCAAGGCCCACAAGATTTTGTGGACCATAATGGGCCGCCACTAAAGGCCCACGGATTTTATGGACCATAATGGGCTGGCCCACTAAAGGCCCACAAGATTTTGGGCCATAATGGCGCCTGTAAAGGCCCACAAGATTTTTGTGTGCCATAATGGGCCGCCTGTAAAGGCCCACAAGATTATTGGATCATAATGGGCCGCCCATAAAGGCCCAGAATTTCGCCGACATTAATGGGCCGCCCACCGTAGGCCCACAAGATTTTGAGGACCCTAGTAGGCCGCCCATTAACGGTTGCATGTTTTGGCCCAAATACCGCCCATATTTGATCCGTCCATTAATGGCTGCCATGCTCCGGCCTAATAGTGGCCCATATGAGATCCGCCCGTAAAGCCTACCACGCTCCCAATTACGCCCATCAGGTCCGACCTTTAAGAGGCTTTGGGCTCAATTATATCCCATATCGATTCGCCCATAACCGGACATTATGCTTTTGGGCCCACTTGCTAAAGGCCCACTTAGTAATTCGCCTAATATTACTTTTGGCCTCGTTAAGGGCCCGCTTAACATTTTGGCCCTATATTAATTTCGCATGTTAAAAACCCGCCATATAGTTGGGTTTAACTCACGCCCGGTTTGCAACCGCCCTGCTCAGAGTCGATATCCGATTGGGCCAAACAAGGACCGAGACAATTTTGGCTCGTTAAAAGCCCGGATTTGATTCGCACAATCATGGGCGGGTTCATTTCGCTGTCCGCCCGTGGCTTTCGACGCTTCGGCCCAACCTACATCGTGATTGCATGACGCCCGATTATGTACCGTAATTTTACGGTTTGGGTTTATCATAAGACAGATATATATACAGAAAATAATGCAGCATCGTGAATAATAAAAACCTAGACTATACAATAAAGAAATTACGCTATATTACATCCACGGGCATCAAAGTTCGCCACTATGATAATAAAGCACAAGCAGACAAGATTACATACACGGGCATCAAAGATCGCCACTAGTGCAAATAAACACGCCGACAAAATAATATACAAAACCGATAAAGACTTCAATAGAGTTCAAGAAAGGTTAGCTCTGTCGGGAGCTGCAGCAAGCAGCTGAGCAAGATGATGAGATCAGGCTTGTTCAACACTTATATCTTCCTCACTCAAAGATAAACAAGCAAACAGATGATGTTTTGCACATAAAAGTATCAAGTTATAATTCATCACATTTCATCGAGAATAAAGTGACACAGTTTAAATTTGCATTAACACAATATGGTATTGTTCAGTCAAGACATGGCAGGAAATGACATTGTGAAGGAGTTGCAGCTTCACGACACCACCGGATTACGATCAAGAACTCATAAGTATCAATGGTTAGTGTGGTGTCAATTTATACCATTTCAGATTGGAAAATAAAGAGACGGTTTAAATAATAGTAGAATGATATGACATTTTCATAGTTAAGACATTGCAGAATATGACATTGTGCTTTAGTGGGTAGGTTCACCACACCACCGGATTACGGATGAAGAACAAAAGCATACATGCAAAGGTAAAAAGAAGATCACTTGCTCAGATAGTTTAATTTACATGGTATGAAGAAGGAACTTGGTTGTACAACTGAAAACTTAAATTGAGAAAGGACAAACTTTTGTTTATGAACTACATAATAAACTTTAAACAAGCAATTTGATGCAAACACCAAAAATAAACAGTCATTAAAATATGCCTAACCAAATATATACAACAAAGTTTGAAGGCTTGAGATGGACAAACTTACATTATTGGTGAAGAGGCTCTAAAGGCCTTGTCCATGCCGATGGGGCAATTCAAGAAGTTTACCACGAATCTTCTTCAAAAGCATTGCCTTTATTCTACATTTTGTTAAGAGTAAATATAGATGGATAAATATAAAAAATGGAGAATATTTAAGATAAGATGAAGGTATGCTAATAACCAAGTAGCTATAAATGTAAGTGCAAGGATAAGCAAAAGGTACACCAAGAGCAATGCACACTAAACTTCTTCAAGACCAACCTTATGGTAAGAGTAAATATAGATCCGATGTTGGAAAATGGAGGGCAAAGGAAAATAAGGCAGAGTGATGGTACATGAACAACTACCCCATTATAAGTAACGATAAAGGACAACATGTACTTACAAGAACAATGAGAGCTAAAAAACATTGGCATTGATATATTCTACACTAATGTAACCATTCATAAGATCGATAATTTGAGCGAAAATTGATAAGCAAGCTATCATGCATACTGTCACATAATGAAATGTATGCAAGTACGGATACAGACAACAGTTAACAAGAGCAAAGCACCAGCATATTTGGATATCCCGTCTTCTTTTAAACCGAATTCTTCTTGAGATTTAAAAAGATCCAACAATGCAAAAGTAGAAGTTCAAATTGTCATGTGATTTCATAACATTACCTCATCCCCGAACCGCATAACAAGGTTTTTCCATTCAATGTCTTCTAAATTTAGCAGGAGACTTCACCGAAATTCATTTATAGACTTGCCATCAAAGTGTGATTTCTGTAACATCGACATCCGCAATGCTTCCTTGAAAAGCAAGCAAGCTTTGCTCGCTGACTATCCAGATTGACCTCACCATTACAACAATGTAATGTAAATCATTGATGTGTTCAATCAGAAAAAGGAAAATAATACCTGAATAATAGCACTTACACGTAAGTGGGGAAGAAGATGAAAATGGTGTTTGTCTTCACTAAATCTTCCCATGATGGGAATATATGCATAGTCCCTAAAACATTGAAAGCATTGTCTTTTGGGAATAAATGGAATGGGGTTCCAACCAGGAATTGGCCGCCCTCGAGCTTGGGAAGGTCTTCGGGTGGACTTTTGATTTTTGCGGGGGATTTTTGGGTACGGGGTGCTATGGCAAATGAAATCGGTATACCTTTTGCGGAGTGGGTCCTGTGGGGGGCTAGTGGTGTCCGGAAGTATGGGTACAATTAGAGTCGGTCCTACGCTTTTGTGTCACCGGTTGTACAACCAATATAATGGGGTTTCTGATTTCCCAAGACCACCACATTTTTTCAAGGACTTTGTTGGTGCTCCTTCGGTTCGCCACCTCTTCCTTTTTGATGTCCGATGCACAAGAACAACATTTGAGGGAAAAACAGTATGATGACAGATGGAATATGTATTGATAATGGATGGGCATGGCATCTCATTATATGATGAGTAAACCAGATGGGGTGCAACAAAGTAGAAGAAATGCAAGACAACATATGCAAGATACGCAATCAATAAAACCTTGCCAAATTAGAACAGCACCTTGATGGGTGAAAGGAAGGCCATCCCTTTGACCTCGAGGTTAGAATAGTCATTAGGATATATTCAAAAAGAATCAAGGTGGGGGCGAAGTTTCATTGTTTAAATGGCACTCAATGCCTTGGTGCCAATTTTGTAAGTCATTGAGTGTTCCAAAATTCTTCCGATTGGGGATTCGATATTCACTATAATTGATAATAACCGAGAACCATGAAAACATAAATAGTGGAGATTATCTTTGTAATGAATATGATATTCTAATATAGTGGCGCCTCAAAACCTTGTGTGCTATAAGGATTCCGGAGAGAGCCATGTGTGCTGTAATATGGTGCGGCATTTATATAATCGCACAAGTACACAAAAAATAGGCTCCGTAATAAGGATAGCA